>ML776635.1:478618-526227 GCA_009831015.1 Picea engelmannii
GGACTCCCCCTTTGGTTGAGTGACGCAAGGGCGGGGGGGAGGGGGGGGTTCGGGATATGGGGAAAGTAGCGTGGGTTTAGAACTTAGGGTAATTTTTAGGTTTTAATTAATTTGTTTTTGTTTTTTATTTATTATTTTTTATTATTATAGGTGTTAATTAATTAGTAATTACTTTATTATTAACAATCCTAACCTAGTTTTACTAATCTAACTACACTAATATAATTAAATTAACTTTACTAAGATAATTAATATGAACAATGCCACTAACCATTTATTAACCTTTTTTTTTTAGGCCTAACATTGTTTATTCATGCAGGGACGAAATTGGCGGAGGGGTGAAGAAATGGAGGGTGAGGGAATGAAGGGTGATGAATGAAGAATTGGGTAAAATAGATGGGGGGGAAAAGTCATCTGAGGAAAACAAGGCAAGCTAGGAACTTTGATGAGATCAACAACAGATAGAAACTGAATAATTAGACTTCCTATAATTTATAGGACCCTAACACCATGAATAAAGATTTTTTATGATTTATCAAAGAAAAAAATTCATCATCTGTTGGATGCTTGGGCTGACCTAGGTTCTGATCTCAAAGGTTTCCAACAAAACCATCAAACTATTGACCCTTTTGGTGAACCAGAAAGAAATGTTGTGCATAGATTTCACAACACAGTCTCACCCGAGATAGCTTATGGGGGGCTCAGATGTCTGCATGCAAGGAAAGGATTGGAACAATATTTTGTTCCTTCTCCTCATGTATCAACATTATTATCCTTTCATCTAACTCTAGTATTCATTCATTAATAAATTTATGCATGCATGTTGTCATCATCTAAGTTAACCATTCATTCTTTAACTAATAAACAACATAACAGTAAAACAATCATTCATACATATAAACACAATATATTTACTGTGGTTCACCCACCCCGGGGTTACATCCAAAATATTTGTCTGTTCTTCTCTTTTATTCATCTTTCTGTAAAATCTGTGTTGCACGCATTACATTCTTTAGATTACAATAAAAAAGGAGGGTAAGTACCCTCCGTGAGGTAGACTAGACCACGTTAGGATCCACAACCTATGACCTAACACTCAACTACTAGCCTATTCAGAACAAAAATATTCTATCATTGATCAATCAATCAACAAAAAACCTCCATTAGACCTCCTAGGCCTTTATTTATACTATTCTATTGGCTTATAGAAATTACATTCACATCCAAAACCCTAACCCTAACATGGTTAGGTTTGTTTGCATGCATGCCACATTGCTTTTCTCCATCTTCTGCGTGCTTCTTTTCCTTCATCTTTGGCATGTTTCTTTTCTGCCCTCTTCTGCATGTTGTTTTTCCACCACATATAGAAAGCACTCCAAAAATATGCTTCTCTTTCCAAAAATAGGCCTGCACCCAAAAATAGGTTTTTCTCTCCCAAAATAGTCCTGCACCAACAAGTCCCCAACAATTACATGTGGCTCATCCTAAGCCACTCAACCTTAGTTGACATTTTGGATGGCTAGTTGCAACTCCTCAAACACCTTTGCCAATTGAGTGACTTTTTCTTTAACTTGTGTTCTCTTCTCTTCCATCTTTTTGACACTTTGCGTTGTAATTTTCTCTACCAACTTTTCTCTTCATTCTACATGTATTTTCTTGATTTCCCCCTCCTCCTCTTGTATTTTTTCGATCATCCCCTCTACTTCCTGCTTTAATGACTCCCGTTGAGCTTGTATTTCTTTCTTGTCCTCATGTACAGCCTTCAACTCTGCCCGCAGGTTATTCATATCCTACGCACTCCTCATCCTCTCGAGGATGGCCATTACCTTATTCTACTTATTTAAGTCCTAAATATCTGCCATTATATTCTCTTACTATTGGTCCAATTGTTGTATTTTCTTGTCTTCTTCCATGCTGGTCTACATTTGAGCAGTCTTGTCATAGAATTCTTCCATCACCTTATATTCCTACGCAATATTGTTGATGTGCACATTAGCCTTATGTTATCTTTGATATCCGACTTCTAGGGGTGTAGTAGGAGTCAATTTTTCTGTGAGCTCTGTGATCTCTTGTTGGTATTTCTCCATGAGATGCGCAATCCTCTCAAACTTCCCTTCTGGTGTGACTTGCAACTTCTGTGCATAGTTTGGGGTGTTTTTATAGACTACTGTCAATCCATTTTCTAATTTGTCTGCATGTCTCTTCTCCTCCTCCATCTCCATGGTCAATTGATCACAAGTAATTTGTAACACTTTCGCAACCTCCCTGCCAACTTCCAAGTTGGTGGCATCTACACAGGCTCTGGATTGGACTTCTTGCATCACACTTGCATTTAGTCTGTATAACGTCTTTGTAGGTATTTGTTTCATCGCCATCTCAAGTTGGTATATATCCCCAATTGGATTCTGTGTTGTCTCCTCATCAACTCTCAACATCTATTGTGTGACCTTGGAGGTGTCACTTCCCTACATCACTATTTGAACTGTTTCTTCATGTTCCTTCGGCACAGGTGCTTGTTGTGTCTTCTTTGGATGTTGTGTTGTAAGAATCTGCAGCCTTTGTAGAGTATCATGGACTTCCACCAACTTAGCCATGTTCTCCTCCCCCTACACCTCTGTTGCATGTATTCCATCTTCTCTGCTATACTCAAATTTATCTGCCACTAGCTCGACATCATCCTCTATAATTGTGATTACTGAAGGCTTCTTATGGCATTTCATTTTCTTTCGAGTTTCCTCCTCCTACCTTGCATTTCTCTTCGCGTGTGAGGGTTGTGCCCTAGTCTTCTTATTTTGTGCCTCCTCTTCTTCAGGATGAGAGGTTTCTCCATTCTTGTCATCACCCTGTATTTCCTCCCTTGATATTGTTTCTTTCTTCTTGGGATTTTTCATTGTTGCACTACTTCCGACCAAATGAGCATGCTCTGCAAACTTTCTGGTGTTGTCCGCTGAAATACTTGTATTTTTCGATGTACCTTCCTCTGATTGCTTCTTAGGTTTTTTTTTCTATCTTATCTACTCGCGCCTTCCACTACGCGGGCCAATATTTGAGAATCCAATCGAACTCTTCCCTTGATATGCAGTATTGCATTTCCAACCACTTTTTCTTCATGTCCCTTGTGGCCTGGATCCACATGTGATGTTTGTATGCCTTAAACCTGGAAATCCCTTCGTTCTCTTGGACCACCTCAATAGAAATCCTCCACACATTCATTTTTTTTTTATACATGTCTTCCATAAACAAGGAAAACACTACGTTTTTTGGTAGTTGATTCTTAGTGTCCTTAGCTTTCCATAGGGTTATGTATATTATTGTGTAGCACTTCCCCTTCCTGTCTACAAACACTGAGAAATTTGGTTCCTGCCAACCTACCAAGTATATAATTACAATGAGCCAGGATTAATGGAACTCAGTTCCATTGTACTGTGCATCCCTGAAGTCAATAAAAAAATGATTTAATAGGTAGGGTGCCCAGGGAAACATTTCTTCTTTTGTGCACTACATGGATACTACTATGAATCCTGCTGTGTCCTCTTCCTTCATGTACTTCCTCAACAATTTTCAATCCATTATCTTGTTGGTGAACCTTGTCATGGCATCGTTGATGTCTTTGATGACTATGCCTCGGTTCCCCCTATATGTTCCAAATTGTGCTTTCACTATCTTTGCAATTTCTTTTTCTCACGCTTTATTCTCCAGACACTCTTCGAGTTGTGCACCAATAGTGGGAAACCCTGTAATATTGGCAATAAAATAAATGTCAATGGGGGCTGGCCTATAAATCCATAAGATAACTCCATGTACCCTGGCCAACAACCTCTTCACACACAGTCCCACATTCTTACCGTTCCCAAAATGTGGTATGTCTAGGAGGTTCTTGATACCTCAATTACAGAGCCCTGTAATCCATTGCGCAGGCTCCAATATGGGTATTCCTATGGGTCATATCTCCCCCATGTCCTCCAAATACATTTCTTGTGCAAGGTTTGGAAACTTCACCGCGTCTCGAACATCATGGTTGGAGTATCTCAGCTTTGGCACCTTTTCTAGCATATCCTCCACTATGATCACATCATCTGAGATGTACGGGAGTGTGATCTCTACTGCATCTGACGCCTTTATTTTCTGGCTGACGGCAGGGTGGCCTTTTGTCATTGTTTTTGTTGTTTCTTCTTCCTCTCCTTCAGTATCCATTTGGTTTGTAATATCCTCTACCAACACCTCCTCTACAACATGTTCCTGTTGATGTCCCTTCATTCCCTCAGGTTCTGCAGGTGCTTTTGGGTTAGGGTTTGCGCTGCCATTTGGGATTTCAAAGCTCTAACCCATTTCGACTTGTGCATCCATCGATGTTTCTTCCCCTAATATGGTTGGGCTGATTGATTATGTCATGGAGGTCATGACGTCTTCCAATTCTACAACATTCTTGATCTCTGTCATTCTTTCCTTTCTTCTTCTGGCCTATCGAGTAACCCTAGTATATCGCCCTAGGGTGCCAACCTTCATAGGTGTCATGTTGTATGCTAAGTGGTCAATTGTTATATTCCACACACAAGTTCTCCTAGGTTGCACTCTTCATCTCTCTATTTGCTCAAAAATCGCTAAGTGTCAAACTTTCCCATGCTTTTCCCTCTTTATAGACCTGGTCATTAATGTTCTGTTGTATTTTTAACTTTTTCCGGTCATTTGCGCAATGTCTGATTTTCCTACATGTAGTCTTCCAAATTTTGTTGCACCCATTGTTGAGTGATGTCGTTCCTGAATCACTTGTTCCTCCTAATTACTTATTTTTTTCTTTTTGTTCATTTTTCTATTTTTGTCTTCCTTTTTCTTTTTTTTCTACTTTTTATATATTTTTATAAGTTTTGTTTCCTAATATCTACTATAGTACACTATACATGTGGCTTCCTTACTTCGTTGCAACTACTAAGAGTTATTAGGTCAACTATCCCTATACAGTTTCAGTCGACTACCATTCACCATTCCTTGCATTTATGTTCTTGTCAAGTCCTTTAGCTGCACAAATCCTCCATCTATGACATACTTCACTTCAGATGGACCTAGCCAATGCATTCTGAACTTACCAGGATGTTGCAAAAAAAAATTGTCACAGAGGAGAACTAAATCTCCCTCCCTAAATTTATTCTTCTTTATGTGTTTGTCATGCCAAGATTTGTCCCTTTCTTTCTGCACATATTGGTGGAATCCTACCAGAATCCTGTCTTCTTCCAGTTCCATAAGTTTATCTAACCTTTCTTGTATTGCACGTCTTTCTATCATATTTGTAATTGCTTCCATGCATAGACTAGGTACCAAAACTTCTAATGGCACCACTGCTTCTTGTCCGTACACCAATCTGAATGGTGTTTTTCCTGTCAACTTCTTGCATGTTGTCCTATATGCCCATAATACTGTTGGTATTTTTAAATCCCAATCATCTCTGTTCACATTGCAAATATTTGTCAAGGCATTCTCCAAAATCTTGCTGAAAGCTTCTACTGTCCCATTTGCCTGAGGATGTTATGGTGTACTCTTCTGGTTATAGACTTCAAACTCCTCAGTCATATCCTGGATGGTACTATTAATAAAATGGGTGTCTTGGCAACTCATCCGAATCATGTGACATTTGAATCTTGTAATCACCTGCTCAAATAAGAAGTGTGTTGTTGTCTCTGTGATGCAATCCTTGAATGGTGTTTCTTCTTCCCATCTGGTTAAATATTATGTCACAATAATGATGTATCTTTATCCTGACCTTCTTTCTAGTGGAATAATAGGCTCGACAAAATATATTGCCCACTTTTAAAATACCTAAAGAGTTACTTGGGGTCTTAGTTGCATCGCATCCCTCCTGTTGGGTTTTCCAACTCTTTGACAGACATCACAGTCCTAGAAATATTCTCTTGCATCCTTATGAATTGTTGGCCACCATAACCATGCACACAATACCTTCTGCACTGTATCCTTTCCTGCATAGTGTTCTCTAGCTATTCCTTCATGAGCTTATTCTAGAACCATGGGTCTTTCATGCTCCATCACACACCTTCTCAAAAAAAAATCTTCTCCTAGCTTGTATAAATGACCTGCAATTAATTGATAGTCTACAATACTAAAATTCTTTGGCCCAACTCTCGTGCTCAAGAATTCAATGATATCAACAAAGTATTCAACAACTATCTATACTAAAAATAACTGTGCATTAGGGAATTTGTCTTCTAAGTTAGTAGTTTCTTGCCCATTGGTGATCCTTGATAAGTGATCCAATCCTTCATTCAGTTTCTTTGGTTTATCTATTACTTCAAAATCAAATTCCTGGAACAATAATAGCCATCTATAGATCCTCTCCCCAACACTGGCTTGTTGAATAGATATTTGAGGGCAGAATGATCTGTGAACATTTTAAAGTGCTTTCCCAATAAGTAATGTATGAATTTATGCAATGCATACACCATGGCTAGGCCTTCTCTTTTTGTTTTGTTGTAGTTATGCACTGAGTTTGATAACTTCCTTCTTGCAAAGGCTATAGAATGATCTAAGTCACCTTCTCCTAGCTATGCCAAAATTTCTCCAAGTTCTATTGTTGATGCATCTACATGTGCATGAAATGTCTTTTCCCAATCGGGGAACACTAAAATAGGTGTTGTTTCCATCTTCTCCTTCAAAGTATCCAATCCATGTTGACAATCCTCATTCCACTGAAATTTGGTGTCCTTCTTCAACAACTTTTCCATCGGCACAGTAATTTGTTCATACCCCTTGATAAACTTCCTATAGTACCTTTTATGTCCAAGTATGGCTCTTAATTGGTGCACTAAATTTGGTGGTGGTAAGTTCACAATTACAACAATCTTCGTAGGGTAAACTAGTAACCCTTGTCTGCATACCACATGCCCTAACAGTATCCCAATGGGTGTACTGAAAATAAGTTTCTTGATGTTTAATGAAATATGAAATTTCCTACACCTATCCAACATTAGTCTTAAGACTTCTACATGATCTTTCAAAAGACTAAAAATAGTCCAGTCATCCAAATATACTTCTAAGAACTTATGTGTGAAATCTTTAAAAGCAGCTATGACCACCCTTGAAAAGATAGTTGGTGCATTCTTCAATCCAAAGGGAAGAACTGTATACTAATAAGATCCCCATTATATAAAAAATGTAGTCTTATGCATATCCTCTAGAGCTATTTTGATCTGATGATAACCTGAGAATCCATCTATGAATGAATATGTTTCCTGGCCTCCCACATTCTCTAAGACATCATCTATAAAAGGGGTAGGGAAAGGATCATGTAAGCAAGCATCGTTCAATTTCCTTAGATATACACAAATTCTTATTCCCCTTGTTTCTTTTCCTGGAATACCATGGGACTAATCCATTCAGATTCTTCCACTGGATCTATGATACCAACTACTAGCATTCGATCAAATTCTACTTTCACCTTTTTATTATACACTGGATTCAACATGTAAGGTCTCTGTCCAACAGGTCCAACATCTGTTTTTAGGGGTATCTTCATCTCACCCAACTCACCTTCTATTCATTTCATCTCTGTAAAGGTTGTTGGAAACAAGTCACTATATTCGTGCAATAGTTTTGTTATCCTTTCTAGTGTCTGTTCATCCTAGTAGTCTCTAATGTTGGCCATTTTAGGTTTTTATTCTATCCCAATGTTGACTTTCTTGACTTTAATTGGTGCAGAAAATGCCTCTCACTCCAGAGATGGATGTTGTGCAGATCATCTTCATCTGGTGATTCCTCTGCAACATGATAACATGAGAGTAAGTCCTTGACAGTCTTTCTATTCTCCTGTTGATCACCTCAGGTTCCTCAAAAAATATCATTCCATGTATCAACTTCATGGATGAATCAATATTGGGGTTCTCATGCTCAAATGAGAAAGTTACCACAAAATTATTTTGTAATATTATTCATTCTGTAGTGCCTCTACGCAGTTCCTGATCTATGTACCAGTTCCCTGGTATCCCTTCCAATGTATGAATGAAAAAATGAGGCCATTCTTCTGTTGGTGTCAACCTCCATTGTGTTCTTTATTTATCTATGTTCTTAGATATCCTTCCTCACCCATCATATTTCTGCAATATATTGATCCCGTGTTCTATGTCAGATCTAATGCACAATAACCTATTACACTGATACCAATCTTTAATTTTTTCCTTATACGTGCTCCACCATCTTGTACATGTTTCCATGAGTGCAATATCTGGGGCTAACAACCTCTGATTTTCAAAATCTTCTTCCTCTTAATTTTTCAAGAGTTCTTCTAAGTCATTCAAACCATGAAACATGGGGGGTTCCCTTACCTCTGTACCAACCTGCCTTACTGCGCACTCTATTCTTTCACACCTCCTTGTGGAGACTTCATGTAATCTCTGCTTCTAGTTTTTCAGACTTGTCTTGGAGTCTGAGGCACACAATGTAATGCTTCTCCAGCTGAGTACCCCATTTTAAGTCAAGTTGACATAATCTTCTTCTTGCATAGTAGTCCTATATAACTGATTCATTTCTTCCAAGTCCAAACATGTCACCTCTACAAACCTTTCTTCTTCTAAGGGATCCAATGGGGAAATTACATTGTATTCTCCTGATTCAAATGTCATTTTCCATATCTTCAAGTTGATCAAAGCCTAGTTATCAAATGCCAAGTCAAGTGGTAGTAATGTTGGGTAGGGTGTTGTACCATCTACTATTTATATAACTTCAAAATCTGCCACAGTGTTCACTCTAGCCAATTCTACTGTCACGCCTTTAAGTCTTCTAAATGGTAATACTCTATGATGATTTGCAAATTTCAACTGGATAGGTGAATATCTTAATGTGGGTTCCCCCATACACTACCATGTCTTCTTACGTAAGACATTCACTTCAAAGCCTAAATCAAGTATGATATCTCCCATATTGAAATCCCCAATGTTGGCATTTAAACTTAATTCCCTACTTGTTCTTCTTCTCATATGGAGATGATTAACTGCCTTCTGTTCTAACTTTCCTTCTACTTCTTTGTTGCATCTTTCTAGCAAATTTTGTAAGACATTAATGGATGATGGATCATACAATAACTTGACACAGGATTGCATATAATAGTGTGGTCCATTTGGCATACAATTCATCATAACTTCTGACATGTTAGTGTTGTTCCTTAATATCATCCTTGAAGGATTCCCTGGTGGCCACGACTATAAATAATGAGGGCTCCTATGTCTCCTTTTTCTCACATAAATTTTCCCACCAATCTTTGACATGCGGAACGACTTTGAGGAGTGCAAAAGTAATCGTTTCTCTATTCGAAAAGTTATGGAAAAACAAATACCCTTCTAGTAGATTCAACCACTTGTATACAAAATCTGCGTCTATCTAACCTCCAAATATAGGAATATCGAAGTTGATTTGTACCTTGAAGGGGGTGGCGCCTCCGCTCGGGGAAGATGCGTCGCCTGTTGGTAGTCGCCGAAGGATTTGCGTGAAACTATCCATCACCTCATCCCTGTTTTGCTTGAGGGATTCCTCAATAAAGATTTTGAAAGGATCTCTTGTCCCATCATATTTATTTTCTCCTTCCATGAGAGGTCTCTTGGGCATGTGAGAGATTTTTTCCTCAAGAGAATCAAGCTCGAGACCCAATTTTTTGTACCCTGATGTCATTAGGGACATGCATTAAGACGACAAGGAGAAGACCTCTCTGATACCATTGATCTGTATTTTATAAGAAGAATGAAATGAATACATATTATTAAAATATGCTTAACACAAAATACAAAGATATAGTAAAATGAGTTTTCTATTCAATAAGGAAATAAGTTGAAACTATAAAATGTAGCAGAAAACAAGCTTGTTGGAATGGTGGTGACTTATCTATGAGAAGAGATGTGACGGTTGCGCTCATTCGCAAGATGATGATTAAAATGAGGCTCTGAAGGAATTTTTACAATAAACATGAATGTATAAAATCCTATACATCCAAAAACCTAACCCTAGGAGATGAAGCGCCAAAAGTCATGTGGGCCTCATTTGGGTAATTTAGTACATCAACTTCCTAGTGTTGTAACTTTTGCATACGATATTCATTTTAGGCGCACGATATCCTGTTGGAAAGGTATCATCGAGAAGATTCAGTTTGGGGGCTCAATCAGATCCTTTTCCCATAATTGAGAATCTCTATCTCGAAAAACCTTCATTTAGGTCCTCAAAATGGCCCTGGAAGTTAAAAACTGCTAAAAATAGTAAATTGCCAAAATTGCCAAAAAATTGTTTTGAGAGAGTTGGAAAAGGTGGGTGGCCACATATATCCACCTAGATGAAATATTCATCCTGCTTCAAAACTTCTCATCACCATGGATTTAGTGTCCTCTGTCATGATTCTATCAATTGCATGTTTAATTATAAATACTAGTCACCCTGCGTGTTTCTCCTTTACCATCTAAGTTTATGCATTGTCTATAATTTTCCCCGCAAGTCCTGGGTCCTTTCGCTATCGAAAGGCTGATTTCCATCAGTTATGTTGTGAATTTGTTCATTCAATATTGCCACATTTCCTTCATCTTCAGTCATGGTTTGAAGCTTGTTGGAGTTTGTCGTGAGCTAGTCTGTCGGGTGAGAGTTCCTCTCGCAGTCATCTTTTCTTCCTCGAAGTCCTTTCCTATCGTGCATAATTTTTTCCTGCGTTCGATTTCCCTGGTTTGCCCCTAGGGTCACAGCGCCTTTCCACCATGCTAGAATTTTCTGTCGTGTTTCCCTATTGTGAAGATCCTACTGTTACTGTTTATCACGACCTCCACATTTTTTCTGCACCAAAAGTCTTTATAGTGCCTCACAGACGCGCAATGAACTCCTAGATTCATTTCATTTCATGTCCCGCAAAGATTTCACCATGGCCACTCCGACAGGCGTCTACAAATTATATCATTCTCCATTTTCCTCATGAAGAGGGTGTCATCTTCAATTACCGCGCACACGAAACAAATACACATTTGCATCATGACAACATCCCAAGACATAAGGAGGAAGGTGTGAAATGGTAGAGTTGCGAGGCCCAAAACTAAGGACTTGGCGTTAATCAATGAATATATGAATGTCAGGGCATATTTTCAACAGGTTGGATGTATCCACTATTGCGAGAAAATCCAAGAATACAATGCGAAACTGGTTTAACAGTTCACTCTCAGATTTAATGGGTTCCATGCGATCATTGCGGGAATCACATTCTGGGTGATGGAGGAAACTCTATCATCCATGATGGAGATCCCTTCGTGCGGTGAAAGGTGGAATAAGGGCATGCCTTTAGACGTATTATGCTATGAAGAATTCATCAAACCAAACTACTTGAACATGAAAATCAGAGTGGGCATTCTGATTCAGTATCTATGGGAGCCTTTTCAAAAGCTCCTAAAGGTGATTAGAAGGTATTTCACCTATGAAATAAGGTCTAAAAGAATATACCCACATCACATCAGGATGTTGATGCATTTTACAGGGAAAAGGCCTTTGAAATTACCTTTCTTCTTGCACCAAATCCCAGGAAGAATGGCGGACAATGTCCAAGCCGAAGTGGACCAGCCGAGGAAGAAATTATGCCATATATTCTAAATCAAGTTGTTGGTAGTCGAGGAATTGGGGAGGCTATACAAAGAATGGGATTTTTTCCTAATTTCAACCAACATCCCGAGGGACCCAAAGGAGAATTCCCTCTACCCACAAGGGGCAAACATTTTGTAGAGAGGGGGAAAGAATGGAAGAGGTCATAGGAAAAGGAAAAGAAATAAAAGACTCGTCATCCCAACAACCAGTACCCCAGAAAAGAGGCAGGTCAAGGTTAATCAAAAATCCCAAGGAGACCCAAGCTCCAAACGAACTGCACACCCAATCTGTTGCTGAGAATTTACTTGTGCACGTTGTTCAGCTAGAACCTGTCGAGGGTTCAAGCCAGGGAATCAGTGAAAGACAAAGAAGGTCAGGCATTGAAAACATGGAGGTTTAGGAGTTGTCGCAACAACTGAAGCAAGCGCAACTCGCTATTTCCAAAATATACCATGAGAACAAAGAATTGAGGAAACAGTTAGCAGAAAATGCTGTCGAAATAACAACATTGTAGAGCCAAGAAGGGAATGCAAATTGGGTCAAGAGACAACTTAGAGAAGTGCAAGACATGATCATTCAGCTGTGCGAAGAGAAAAGGATGTCATAGGAAAGAATCGCGGAGTACTTTAAGGAATTTGGTTTGACCATGAAAAATGTTTGTGTGACTCTTGCTAGTGATCAAACAAAGCTAAAGGGGAATACAGTCTTGCATAGACAAGTAAAAATTATGAAAAGATGAAACTCGTCTCTCAAGAAAACACTCAGAGTATTGAGATTGCAGGTGGGACCAGAGGCATGATTGACATTATCCCATTTTTTGTCATTTTGAATGTGGCATAGCATTTTTCTCCCCATGTGTCTTGTCTCCTACCAAGAAACAAAAATTCTGACGGGCACCTGCAGAATGGATATTCATCGCACAGTTGCTGGAAACCCACCCGTCAAGGAGGACAAGTGTAGGAAATATGCATGATAGTTTTGAAGGAGATTCATGGCCCCTTGTAACACCCTGTTTCCCCTAGTCTATAAAAATAACTATATTGGCCAAGAACTATGGAAAACTCAAATATGTGAATGTTTGATTTAACAGACCTTTGTATAAAAGGTCGATGAATGTAAATTATATCATGAATGTGTGTTGCATGATTGCTGGGAGGGGGGTGTGCTAAAAGAGACCATGATGGCTGATGAGAGGTGGAGGAAGGGGCTGGGAATGGCTGTGTTAACTTCCACCAAATCGAAACCATACTGGTTTGTATGTGCTCGGAAAACCAAATCTCACTATTTGACCTCGGAATGAATTACTCGCCAGGATGGTAGTTGGGGAGGCTCCTCAAGAGTAAATGAGGGGATGGGGGCGAACCGCCCATTCGTAGAAGCTCTCAGACCTAACCACAGACAAGGAAATTTGTGCCACACTCAATCTTGCAGGGAAAAGGCAAGAGAGGAAGTGTGGTAGGGAGGGGGAGGAGCACACGTGATAGGAATCATAGAAGGAGAACCAGAGGAACTCTGAAAATATAGAGAGTCATGAGCAGAGGAGAAGGGGAGTAACCTTCGTCCTTGACTTCCATGAGCTGGAAGTAGGAGACTGAGTCCCAAAGCATCATGGTCTAGCTTGAGGGTAGCTAGTGGTAAATCCCGTTGGAATCACTGAGGCTACGGTTGGGTGGAAATGAGCACCCCCCTCAGCATTCGCATCACGTACGAAATTTTTGATAAGTGTTATGTCATGCATTTGGAGTTGAATGTCACGATCACATGCTCATTTTTATATGCTCATAAATAGTTTCTGTATCAAAGTGTTTGCTTTGTGCTTTGATTGAAAATAATGGATGCATGCTTATACTGATATAACTACAAATTAGTTAATGTTTAGAATGTATAAGTTCAGGATACGAGTCCATTCCTTTGAGGATTGACCCATCTAACTTGACTCATGTTATGCCCTGGTTTATCCGCCCGAAGGCACCCTTTTTCGAAAAATTCCCTCTCATTCCAAAGTCGGAGTGAGCCCCTTGGAAAATACCACCATTGTAGTAAATACACGAGTTTACCTTGCCCCTGTCGCGAAGTATATGGGCTTCGGAGTTTCAGCTCCTGGGAAACCTAGGTGCAAGACACCTTGTCTACGCACATCGTGAAATCCCAATTTGCAAAACCCCGAAATGAGCTTAGCATATATATGGGCTTCGGAGTTTCGGCTCCCAGGAAACCCAGGTGCGAGACCCCTTCTCTGCACACATCGCGAAATCCTAACTTGTGAAACCTTGAAATGAGCTTAACATATATATGGGCTTCAGATTTTCAGCTTCCGGGAAATGCAGGTGCGAGACCCCTTGTCTGTGCACTTCACGAAATCCCAACTTGCGAAACCTCGAAATGAGCTTAGCGTATCTATGGGCTTCGGAGTTTCGGCTCCCAAGAAACCCAGGTGAGAGACCCCTTGTCTGCGCACATCATGAAATCCTGACTTGTGAAACCCTGAAATGAGCTTAACATATATATGGACTTTGGAGTTTCGGCTCTCGAGAAACCCAGCTGCGAGACCCCTTGTCTGTGCACATCGTGAAATCCCAACTTGCGAAACCCCGAAATGAGCTTATCATATATATGGGCTTCGGAGTTTCGGCTCCCAGGAAACCCAGATGTGAGACCCCTTGTCTGCGCACATCGCAAAATCCTGACTTGCAAAACCCTGAAATGAGCTTAGCGTATATATGGGCTTTGGAGTTTCGACTCCCGGGAAACCCAGGTCCAAGACCCCTTGTCTGCGCACATCGCAAAATCCCGGTATGTGAAACCCCGAAGTGATGTAGTGTGAAAGGATTTCGGCATTTCGGCACCCGGGAGACCAAAGGGTAGGAACCCCTCGTCTTCACAGGCAACGAAATCTCGGTAGCTGAAATCCCGAAGCGGCTTAATGTGAATAGGATTTCAGGTTTCGAGGTTTGAAGAGTCAAAGAACTTGACTCCCTTGCATTTTGAACTCCCAGTTTTCAAAGTCCTGATACGATTTCCGAAGTCCCGAAATGTGAAAGGCACCTCTTGGCTTAGCCTGGGGTCATAATCGATGATCACATGGAGGTAAAGCTTGCGCTTGGTGCTTGAGTTGTACATGATGGATTTTCAACGAAAGAACCAGTGGATTTGTTTAGTGAAGGTCCTGATTGGAAGACCTAGCCTATGCTTCGACCTCGTAGGAATTTCAGGAACTCTATCCCTCGTTAAAGAAGGAGAAAGAAAAAGGCAAAAAATATATTATGTTGTAATGGGTGTGTGACAAATTGGTATCAAAGCATGGTTACAACACTTGGTCTACTTGGGCTCATGAATAGGTTGCACAAAGACTCCATTCGAAGTACTCTTAAAAGGAGTAACCCTCTATATTAACCCCCTTAATCATGAATCGAAGTTAAGAATGAAAACTTCTATTGTGTGTATGCATGTGAAAAATATAAATTATGTGCTAGTTATGAATGAATATAAATATTGACTAACAACAAGCATTTTTCTTTTGCACACAAGCGGACGATCAACCGTAGGAAACTACAGATGCATAAAATGGAGACTCACCACGAAGTGGGAGATGGCTCCCAGAATAGAGACGAAGAGTCTGACGAAAGGAGGGCGGTAGGGACCCCTCCAGATCTAGATGTGACTATGAGGAGCCTCATGGTCGAACTGCAAAGCTGGAAGGCCGACAACGAGAGGATGATAAAAGAGAAAGAGAAGAAAATGGAAATTAATGCAATCTTACTGCAGAGTTTATCCGACATACAAAGACAATTGCAGCATGAACTTGACACCTGTCCAGGAGACCGACGATGAACAAAGAAAAGTCGAAGTCCACATGAGATACTGAAATGTGGTCTAGAAGGTCCACCCCAGAGATAAGGGAAAAGCATCGGATGATTCCTCTGGAAAGGAAGCTGGTGACTCGGAGGGATCTTATAGCAGTATAACTAGTTCTTATTCCCAAAAAAAATGGAAGAAGCGAAAGCATTCCAAGAGTCATAATATCGAAGAATTCAGGAAGGCCAAACCACCCTCTTTCGACAGTGAAATAAATAAGGGAGATGAAGAAAAGGCCTAACTACTTGGACTAAAGAATTATTTCAAAGTCCATGACTTCTCAGAAAATTTGAAGGCCCGAGTAGCCACCTTCAACTTGAATGGAAAGGCTTCCATTTGGTGGGAAGACCTTAAGAATGTAAAAGGGATTCACGAAGAGGGCCTATCTTGGGAACGGTTTGAGAAATACTTCAGGAAGAAGTATCTGTTGGAAAAGTATTTCGACGAAAAGACTAAAGAATTCTATGAACTTAAGCTGGGGCAACTCACCATAGAGGAATATGTCAGCAGATTCCTCGAGTTGCTGAGGTACGTACCCTATATAAAAGAAGAAAAGGAAAAGGTGCAACAATTCATCAGCGGACTACCTAAGGACTATCAGAACAGGATTGAGCTTGATGAGCCAAAGACCCTTGAAGACACTATCTGAAAGGAAAGATATTTTTATGAATAGCTTGGGCATCAGACGGAACCTCATGAAGGATGGAAGTAGAGGAATAGTTCGAGATTACAGAAAAAGGGGTCTAAATCTCCAAGATTTAGAAATTATAAAAAGGACTCAAGGATGAGATTTCCAACCCGAAGTGTACACCAACAAAATTTCCCCTCCAAAGCAGAAATAAACCTTTTGGATCTACCCCAGGAAGGATTGATAACCCAAAGAAAGAACCCTTGAAATGTTGGGGTTGTGGAGAAGAGCATCTACTGAGGGACCACCCGCACCGACAATAGAACAGTCGGAGAATTTACAACATTCAAGAAGCTACCACTATCAATGATGTGGCTAGGAGTGTGCCACAAATCTATGCAGCCTTGGATAATAAACAAGCTGACCACCAAGCTTCAGTGGTGGATATGGAAGGTATGATTACCAACCATCTAGTGTCTATTTTAATTGACCTTGGTTCAAATTTGAGTTATATAGCTCCTAAGGCAGTTGATAAGTGTAAATTACAGCCACATAAACATGCCAAGCCATGGTTGGTACAGTTAGCCACTGGAACCAAAAGAAAGGTAGCGGAGGTCATACTAGCTTGCCAATTCACTATGGGTGAATTCCCCACCCAAGAAACCCTTAACGTATTACCCCTAGGATCGTATGACCCGTTGATTGGTATGGACTGGCTAGCCACATATAAAGATAGACTGGACCATTACCATAAAACCTTAGAATGTATAAGTGAAGAAGGAAGAAGGATAACCCTTCAAGGGATCCAAAAACCTGTGTCGGTGAGACGAATATCAGCCCTTCAAATGAGAAAGTATTGTAGAAAGGGATGTCCACTATATGCGATACAAGTGTTGAAATCAGTTGAAGATGACAAACCAAGCCTCGAAGACCACCTTACACTAACAAGATATAGAGATGTATTTCTGGAAGAGGTACCAGGATTACCTTCAAGAAGGGACATCGAATTCTCGATAGAACTTGCACCAGGAGTGGTGCCAGTGTCTAGGACACTCTATAGGATGAGCACACCTATATCTGGCCCAGCGTGTCTCCATGGGGAGCACCAATCCTTTTTGTGAAAAAGAAAGATGGTACCCTCCGACTGTGCATAGATTATAGACAACTCAACAAGCTAACCATAAAGAACAAGTACCCCTTACCCAGGATTGATGACATGTTCGATCAATTGGAAGGTACCTCCATCTTCTCAAAGATTGACTTGAGATCTGGATACCATCAAGTCTGAATCAAGGGTGAAGACATCCACAAAACTGCCTTCAAGATGAGATATGGTCACTATGAGTTTGGGGTAGTACCATTTGGATTGACCAATGCCCCTGCCACTTTTATGTGCTTGATGAACAATGTGCTCAGCAAATTCCTAGACAAATTTGTACAAGTTTTTATTGACGATATATTAATTTACTCCAAGAATAGAGAGGAACATGAGGAACACCTTAGGCTTGTACTTCAATTTCTAAGAGCACATCAGCTCTATGCTAAATTTAGCAAGTGTCACTGTTTCTAGAAGCAAATACATTACTTGGGCCATGTCCTATCTGAAGTAGGAGTAGCAGTAGACCCTGACAAGATCACGTCTATCATGGAATGGCCTACCCCTAAGGACATTTCGGATATCAGATCCTTTATGGGATTAGCAGGATACTACAGGAGATTTATAAAAGGATTGTCCAAGATTGGTTGTCCAATCACTACCCTCCTGAAGAAGGGGGCTAAATTCACATGGAAACAAAAATGTGAAGAAATCTTTCAAACCCTAAAATATCTATTGACCCATGCACCCGTGTTGAAGATCATCGATTCTGAAGCTGACTTCCTCCTGTGCATAGATGCCTACAAGGAAGGGCTCAGAGGAGTGCTTATGCAAGGGGGAAGTGTGGTCTGCTATGAATCCTAAAAATTGAATGAGCACGAAGTCGACTATGTGACCCATGATTTAGAGTTGGTCGCCATAGTGCACGCCTTAAGAATGTGGAGGCATTACCTCCTGGGAAGGAAATTTGTACTTATGACAGACCACTGTGGATTGCGATATCTATTTGACCAACCAAAGCTCAATGCCAGACAAGCTAGGTGGATGGCCCTCCTTAGCGATTTTGAATTTGAAATCAAACATATTAAAGGAAAGGAAAATAAGGTGGCCGATGCCCTTAGAAGAAGTATGAAAACAATTCACCTGGCAGCAGTGAGCACCTACGAGATGGATGTCAAGAAAAGAGTCAAGAATGCACAAGAAACAGACACATTCTTCTAGACTGTGACCTCATACCTGGAGCAAGAACCCAAAGGGATAAAGTATGAAGACTACTAGATGATAGATGGAGGTATGCTAACTTATAGAACAGATTGTATATTCCAGATTGTGATGACTTGAAGAGGTTCATAATGGATGAACTACATAAAAGACCCTATACTGGTCACCCAGGATACCAGAAGATGATCACGGAAACCAGGAAATAGTTCTATTGGCCTAGACTAAAGAAAGACATAGTTGAATACTTATCCAAATGCATAGAGTGCCAACAGGTTAAAGCAGAACACTGACACCCAGCAGGACTTTTACAACCTCTACCAATCCCAGAATGTAAATGGGAAACCATCTCCATGGATTTCATCACCGGATTACCAACCTCGACCAAACAAAATGACGCCATCATGGTAGTGGTGGATAAATTGAGCAAGTCCTCTCATTTTATCCCCGTCAAGTCGACTTGCAAGGCAATAGACATCACCCACGTATTCATGAAGGAGATATTCATACTACATGGTATGCCTAAAGAGATCGTGTCTGACAGAGACAGGAAATTTACTTCCAACTTTTGAAAATCCTTGATGGTTGGTATGGAGACCAAATTACTGTTTAGCACAGCTTATCATCCTCAAACAGATGGACAGATGGAAAGGGTGAACCAAATATTAGAATACATGCTAAGGATGCATATAATGCATCAACTCAAAAGGTGGAAGACTACCTGACACTGGTGGAATTCGCCTACAACAATGGCTACCAAGAATCCCTGAAGATGAGTCCTTTCGAAGTCCTCTATAGTAGGTTGTGCAACACTCCATTCATTTGGATTAACCCCGTAAACATAATTACTATTGGACTCGACATGCTGAAAGAAATGGAACAACAAGTGATTCAGATAAAACAGAACCTGAAGGTTGCTCAGAACCGACAGAAAAGTTACGTTGACCGAAAGAGAACTCCAAGAGAATTCAAGATGGGAGACCACGTATATCTCAGAGTTAGGCCCAGGAAGAGTTCCCTGAGGATGGGAGCTTATGCCAAGTTGGAACCCTGATATTGTGGACCCTTTGTAGTTCTAGATAGAGTGGGACTTGTAGCCTATAGGCTAGCCCTCCCTCCCACAGTAAAATCACAAAATGTTTTCCATGTTTCATTATTGAACAAATATGTACATGATTCTAATCATATAATTGACTGGTATGTGACCCAGGTGGAACCAGAGGGAGAAATCCTACCAGAACCTTCATGCATACTGGACTGAAAGGAAACCCCACTCAGGAACCAAACCATTGCACAGGTCAAGGTGCAGTGGAAACATTTTGGCCCAGATGAGGCTACATGGGAAATGGAAGATGCCATGAAACAGGCATATCCAATTTTGTTTACTTTTGTACATACATGTCATATTGATAGATAGAACGTCGAGGATGATGTTCCTTTAAGGGGGAGGGAATTGTAACACCCTGTTTCCCCCAGTCTGTAAAAATAACTATATTGGCCAAGAACTATGGAAAACTCAAATATGTGAATGTTTGATTTGACAGACCTTTGTATAAAAGGTCGATGAATGTAAATTATATCATGAATGCGTGTCGCATGATTGTTGGGAGGGGGATGTGCTAAAAGAGACCATGATGGCTGATGAGAGGTGGTGGAAGGGACTGGGAATGGCTATGTTAACTTCCATTGAAGCAAAACCGTATTGGTTTGTACATGCTCGGAAAACCAAATCTCACTCTCTGACCCCAGAATGAATTACCCGCTAGGTTGGTAGGTGGGGAGGCTCCTCAAGAGTAAATGAGGGGATGGAGGCGAACCGCCCATCCATAGAAGCTCTCAGTCCTGACCATGGATAGGGAAATTTGTGCCACATAAAATCTTGCAGGGAAAAGGCAAGAGAGGAAGTGTGGTAAGGGTGGGGAGGAGCGTGCATGATAGGAATCACGGAAGGAGAACTAGAGGAACTCCGAAAATATAGAGAGTCATGAGCAGAGGAGAAGGGGTGTAACCTTCGTCCTTGACTTCCATGAGCTAGAAGTAGGAGACTAAGGCCCAAAGCATCGTGGTCTGGCTCGGGGGTGACTAGTGGTAAATCCGATTGGAATAATTGAGCCTACGGTTGGGTGGAAACGAGCACCCCCCTCAACATTCACATCACGTCCGAAATTTCTGATAAGTGTTATGTCTTGCATTTGGAATTGAATGTCATGATCACATGCTCATTTTTATACGCTCATAAATAGTTTCTGTATCGAAGTGTTTGCTTTTTTCTTTGATTGGAAATAATGGATGCATGCTTATACTGATATAACTACAAATCGGTTAATGTTTAGAATGTATAAGTTCAGGATACAAGTCCATTCCCCTGAGGATTGACCCATCTAACTTGACTCGTGCTATGCCTTGGTTTATCCTCCCGAAGGCACCCTTTTTCAAGAAATTCCCTCACATTCCAAAGTCGGAGTGAGCCCCTTGGAAAAGACCACCATTGTAGTAAATCCGTGATTTTACCTTGCCCCTGTCATGAAGTATATGGGCTTCGGAGTTTCGGCTCCCGGGAAACCAAGGTGCGAGACCCCTTGTCTGCACACATTGCGAAATCTCGACTTGCAAAACCCTGAAATGAGCTTAGCATATATATGGGCTTCGGTGTTTCGACTCCCGGGAAACCCAGGTACGAGACCCCTTGTCTGCACACATCACGAAATCCCAACTTGCGAAACCCCGAACTGAGCTTAGCATATATATGGGCTTCGAAATTTTGGCTCCCGGGAAACCCAGGTGCGAGACACCTTGTCTGTGCACATCACAAAATCTCAACTTGCGAAACCCTAAAATGAGCTTAGCGTATATATGGGCTTTAGAGTTTCAGCTCCTGGGAAACCCAAGTGCAAGACCCCTTGTCTGTGCACATCGTGAAATATCAACTTACGAAACCCCGGAATGAGCTTAGTGTATATATGGGCTTCGGAGTTTCGATTCCTGGGAAACCCAAGTGCGAGACCCCTTGTCTGTGCACATTGCGAAATCTCGATATGTTAAACCTCGAAGCATTGTACTGTGAAAGGATTTTGGTTTTTCAGCACCCGGGTGACCAAAGGGTAGGAACCCCTCATCTTCGTAGGCTGTGAAATCCCTGTACGCGAAATCCCAGTAGGTGAAATCCCGAAGCGGCTTAATGTGAATAGGATTTTGGGTTTTAGGGTTTGAAGAGTCAAATAACTCGACTCCCGTGCATTTCGAACTTTAGGTTTCTGAAGTCCCGATACGGTTTTCAAAGACCTGAAATGTGAAAAGCGCCTCTTGGCTTAGCCCGAGGTCATAACCGATGATCACATGGAGGTAAAGCCCGTGCTTGGTGCTTGAGTTGTACACGATGGATTTTCAACGAAAGAACCAATGTATTGGTTTAGTGAAGGCCCCGATCGGAAGACCTAGCCTATGCTCAGACCTCGTAGGAATTTCAGGAACTTTGTCCCTTGTTAAAGAAGGAGAAAGAAAAAGGTGAAAAATCTATTATGTCATAGTGGGTGTGTGACACCCCTCAACCATCATCGCCAACTGGAAAGGATGAGAGACAACCCATAGTCATCCACCATACCAACTCACCACATGCATACTAAAACCAATGATCACGTGGAAGCAACCAGAGCCCCTTAGACCATTACACTGGGTGGCGGAGTTGTGATAGTGTGCTCGATCATTCGGGTAACCACTCAAAGGAGATATGCGGATGCATCACCTCCTTATGATTGAATCTTACTAATGACCAAACGATCATGACAAATACGTCGGTTATGACATGATTGGGTGTAGTTGGGTTTCCATTCTTAGTAAGTTCTATTCGAAAGGTAATCTGGTAGGGAATAACTAGAACCAAAATTCTAGGAGTAGTAGTTTGAGGTGTGGCATACCAAGGAGCACAGTGTTCCCTATATATTATATCTTTCCAATGTAATATGGGTTGGTTGGTAAAGTAGTGTAGACAATAGACTATTGAATGTAATCTTCGAACCCGATTGAAATATAATGCAGAAGTCCTAAGTCTTTGACGAAAAGATTCTAATGGTGGTGGTCTGGTGTATTGTGATCTCTTCTATGTATGTACTTCCTATTTTTTGTATATTCATGTCTTTACTTTGTTTAAATTGGAATGTTTAATAAGTCTATAATTCATCTCGTGGTTCTCTAGACTTATCCATTTAAACTCCTATGTTTTATTCTAAGTAATTTAGAATTCATCTTCAATGGTGCTCTGAGTTGCTTTATGTACTCTTTCTTTTGACACACACAACGAGATTTGAACTGAAATACCATTGCCTTCTTATCCTTTATCCTCACAAAGTTTCATTCACCAAGTCATTTATACCTCTTGATTTTAGGATATTGACTCCATGGCCCAAGGTTTTGTATTTCCTTGCCAAGGAAACTAGAAATACCCCACAAACACATCAATCTAGATAGTAATTTAAAGTTATTATCTATTAGAGACTAAGTATCAAAGAGAGATCCCTCTCTAGTTTGGAAAGGCTAGTTTCCAATCCTAAATTTGGTTTGTAGGTTACCTCTGTCATTTTTTATTTCAGGCAAACAAATTTATAGAGTGCTAACATCTTGGTGCCGTTGTCGGGGATGAAATTGAATAAGACTTTCCCTGGGAGAATGACTAAAGTTGTAGTTTTGACCCCTGAGGGTAAACAGTGGGTTCATCTATATTGGATGAAACCTTGTTTTACCCTAGAAACTCTAATAAATAAGACCAGTATCATAAAATAGTAAGAATAAAAAATCCTAGCTCCAAAGAATGTTTATACCAGATCCAACCTTGATCCAAAACCTGTAGCACCTGTTCCTAATCCCAAGAAACTTCTGTGTAGAGAGAAGGAACAGGTACCAGACCCATTCTATTACATAAGAAAAAAACCTATCCTTACCCAAGGACGGAGTACAAAGCATTGACAACATTTATTTCGATACACTGTTCAAACAAACCCTGTTCAGGTCTAAATCAAATACCTACTTGGACGAGATAGTCTTCGATGAGAAGAAGTTTCAATATTTGATACCAAATAAAATATCACGAGCTTTTATAATCCCCACTCAGACCATCTAGCCATTTCAAAACCCTCCTAGATTTATGGCCACTAGATTCACCCCCATTTCCTTACTAGCCCAACTACATGATTTTCCCCAATACTATAATCATAGGATCAAGCTATATGATGCCGAAGGAAATGCCTCTGCCCAAAATAACTTGGATTGGTTTAATGATTTTGTTTACCTAGAATATGTTGATCATGAGGATGCAAAATGAGATTGTTCGCGCATAGTCTTTCAAGGGAGGTCAGAAAGTGGTTTAAGGCCCTTCAAGCAATGAGCATCCTTGATTCTGCAACGTTTGAAACATCATTTCTTTCCAAATGGGGAGACAAAAAGAATCCTCTGCAACTACTAACTCAGTATAAAAATATAAAAAGATCACCATAGGAAATGGTGCAAGAGTTTTGGGCCAGATTCATGAAGGTTTATAACTCAATCCCCACGAAAGTCAAACCACCTCCCGGAGCTTCCCAACTTCGATACGTTGATTCCTTTGACAGTGATTTTTCCTTGTTGCTAAGGGAAATAAGATCTAATACTTTAGGAGTTATGATGAGTGACATAATTGAAGTTGAAGTAAATCTGATGGCGTCAGGAAATATCAAACAAAAATTTGACAGAAATGGGAAGCAGCCCCAAGGGGACGCACAACCCTCTACATCTAGATCGTCAGATGAAAAGTTCGATTTGATGATGAAAACAATGGAGAAGATTATGGAAAGGATTTCCATGGATAATAAGCCTACCACCATGGAGAAAAACGATTTCTAGCCTAGAAATCAAAACTTTAGAAGAGCTCCAGTCCCACAGATTATGTAAAGGGACCAGAGAGACCAAGTTGATTAATAGATAAGACCTCCTTTCCAAAACAACTACACAAATGAAGACTTTGATCAGATGATCCAAGACCATATGCATTGTTGTGATGATACGAATACATACGTGTTCTTAACAAAGGGAGAACATGATCAATTTATGGACGCAAATGATGGCTTTATGTTGGAGACTAATGACACGTTGTCTTCAGAAACTGAGGAGCTCAGGAAGGGATATCAAAATGAAATCATGCAATTTCAAAAGAAATATAACCTCAGGAGTAGGAAGACGTCTGCAAAGCCTTTGTAGACAAATCCCACAAAGGAACCTTAGGTAATACTCATTCTTCAAGCCAACCAATGAAAGACAATCTAGAAAGGCATGTGACAGAGAAAGGAAAATCAAAGGAATAATCCCTAAAGAAAGCGCCTGAAGTAAGTAAGGAAACATGCGTCAAAGAGGTAGATAAACCTCCTCCCCCTTTTAATTTTGAGAACAAAATGGCCAAAATCAAAATCTTTGTTTCTTTTAATGAGATAATCAAGAAGGGAGAGTATAGGAATCAAATAATTAAGATTTTAAATATGGAAGAGGCTCCCAACGCCTTGAATGTCCAGGATGACCACCTTGCCATATTATTTGGTCTGTGCGTAGAAGAAACTGGTGATACTGAGGACGTTCCTCCTTTCTATGTCAGTCTCAAAATTCATGACATGAATTTGCATAACGCCATGTTGGATTTGGGTGCATCGCATAATGTCATGCCAAAGGTGGTCATGGATGAGTTAGGCTTGGACGTCACCAGACCTTATAAATATGTTTTCTCTTTTGACTTAAGAAAGGTGAAATGTTTGGGTCTGATAAAAGGTTTGGTCGTGTCATTATCTTAAATTCCATCGAAGAATATGGTCATGGACGTGGTGGTTTCTGACATTCCCCAAAAATTTGGCATGTTTTTATCCAGATCTTGGGACATGAAATTAAAGGGAACCTTGCATATGGACATGTCTTATGCCACCATCCCGGTTTTCGGCCAAGAGAGAAGATTGTACAGAGAGGTGTTGCTCAAGTACATGGTGACTAGTAAAACACAATTGAACAATCATCCTATTTACTCTGTCGACACCAAAATTGGATCCTCTAATTTTTATAATGACTTAAGTTTTGAAGAGGGGGATCCAACAACTGTCATGACTATCAAAGATAAGGTTGAGCATCCAGCAAAGGAATGAGCAGATTAGAGAAACCACACAGAAAATGAAATGTGGAACATGAGCTTCGACGGAGATATCAACAGGGAGGGAGAGAGAGTAGGTGTGTGGATCAATCCTCCCAAAGTGGGCTCAAAACTCTACTCTTACAAGCCTTCCTTTGGTTGTACAAATAACAAGGCCGAATATGAGGCACTAATTTTGGGTTTGAGATATTTAAAGAGATTGGGCGTTCAAATGATAGTGGTTCATGGAGACTCTCAACTCATCATAAATCAGGTGAAGGGTATATACCAATCCAAGCATCCCAGACTAAGAGAATATAGGAATCCAGTGTTGGATCTCCTTGAAGAGTTCCTAGAGTATAATTTGTCAGTGATCCCAAGGGGGAAAAATCAAATTGCAGATGCCCTTTCCACCTTAGCTTCGGTGTTTAAAATTCCAATTTTTTCCAATAAGAAGTATGAAATTGAAGTCAAATACAGGCTTGCAGTACCTGATAACATCAAATATTGGCAAGTGTTTGACGATGACAAGCAGGTGGAGAGGTTCCTCCAAATGGGAAACGAGTTCGCTAAAGTAAATATTGATGATGAATGTTGTTGCAAAGAGGATGAATACATGGATGCGCGCAGTAATGAAGACCCCTTTCAGAACCAGATAGTTGGAAGGGACATAGTGTAGCTAAAAAAAACATTATCCCCAAAGGTTTGGTTCCATTAGAATTTTTTTTTGATGAGAATGATGTATCCAGAAATCCCAGAGTCACTGCGAATGATGAAGATATCGAATATTTCAACATTAGGACTCAAGAGAATCATAAGATAATCAGACTGTAAAAGACACTCATTCCGGAGATCAAGCAGAGATATATCAACCTCATGAAAAATTTCCCTGATGTTTTTGCATGGAGTTATGAAGACTTGAAGTTCTATGACACTGGAGTAATTCAGCATGTGAATCCCATCAAGGAAGATCAAAAACCATTCAAGCAAAATTTGAGATGGATCAACCCCTTGCTGCTTTCGTTGATTGAAAAGGAGGTAAAGAAACTATTTGACACCAAAATTATTGTTTCTATGAGATTTTCAAAGTGGGTGGCCAACCTTGTTCTTGTAAGGAAGAAAAGTGGCGAAATAAGGCTATGTGTAGACTTTTGGAACCTAAACAAAGTGTCCCTCAAAGACAACTACCCACTTCCTAAGATGGACTACATCCTGCAGAAGGTAGTTGGATCCAAGGAAATTTCAATGCTAGATGGATTTTCTGGTTACAATCAGATCATGGTACACCCAAATGACCAGGAGAAGATAACCTTTAAGACATCATGGGGTACATTCATGTATGCAAAGATGCCTTTCGGGCTTATGAATGCTAGAGAAAATTTCTGGAGGGCCATGGATGTAACATTCGCTGAGGAGAAAGACAAGTTTATAGTGATTTACTTGGACGACATCACAATATTTTTTTATTCTGACGAACAACATCTTGAGCATCTGAAGAAGGTTTTCCAGAAATGCAGAAAGTTTGGCATCTCATTAAATCTGAAAAAATCATTTTTCGGGATGCAAGAAGGAAAGTTGTTGGGACACATCATCTCAAAGGAAGGAATAAATATAGACCCCAATAGGGTGGAAGGGAGTTTGAAGATCATCACTCCAAGGAGCAAGAAGAAGTGCAGTCTTCCCTGGGAAAGGTAAATTTTATGAGGAGGTTCATTCCAAATTTGGCTGAGATTATAAAGCACATCACGAGTATGCTCAGAAAAGGTAACGAGATAAAATGGAAACCCAAATATAGGAATTTGTTTGAAGACATCAAGGTGGCATTGACCAAAGATCCATTGTTAGCCACCCCATATTTCACAAGGGACTTTATATTATTTTCCTTCACCTCAGAACACACTATCGCGGGCGTCTTGTTACAAAAGGATGAGCAAAATTTCAAAAAGCCAATAACTTATTTCAGCAGGACATTTAGAGACTCCCCACTAAGGTATGATATCCTGAAAAAAAAAAGCATATGCCTTGGTAAAAGCCCTCAAAGAATTCAGGACTTATATACTACATTCCCACGTCATTGCTTATGTGCCTAGCAATTCCTTCAAGGATATCCTGACTCAGCCTGATCCTGAAGGGATAAGAGGTAAATTTATCGTGGTCATGTTGGAATATGACCTCGAAATCAAGCCTACAAAGCTGATTAAAGGTTAGTGGCTAGTGAAATTGATGGCATAGTCGAACTGCGACGTTTTGGGAATAAATTTCATCATCGATCTGTCAAAGAATTCACAAGAGGAAACAGTCTCGCAAGTATCTAAGAAATTCATTGACTCACCTTGGTACGCTGACATTATTTATGTGTTAATGAATTTTCAAGCTCCTTCGGGGTTGAGCAGAACCAAAGCTAGGTTTTTGAAGTTGAAAGAGGATAAGTTTTGCATCCTAGACAACTCTTTGTATTGGACGAATCCAGAAGGGATCTTGCTGAATTGGTTTTGGAAGAAGACACAGAACAAGCTATCAAGGAGTTCAACAAAGGGGACTATAGGGGGCATCATTACTAGAATACCACCACGCAAAAAATATTGAGGGAGGGATTCTATTGGCCCAATATTTTTGCGAACGTATACAAGGAATTTTCCAGTTTCCATGAGTGTCAGATATTTGATGGGAAAAAAAAGTTGCAACCCCTACCCTTAAAGCCTATTTCTGTCGAAGCATAGTTTATGCAATGGGGATTGGATTTTATAGGAGAAATCCATATGCCATCCTTAGCTAAGCATATATGGATACTAATTACCACGGACTACTTCACCAAATGGATTGAAGCAGTCCCCACAAGGAAAGCTATCAACATAGTTATCATTCAGTTTATGGAGACCAATATCCTGTCTAGGTTTGGTTTCCCTGTCAAGATCATCATGGATAATGCAGTGACATTCAATTCCAAAAATATCTAGAAGTTTTGTAATGATTATAACATAACCCCGGGACATTCTACAGTTTATTACCCACAAGGTAATGGATTGGCGGAATCATCCAACAAAATTTTAAGCAGGATTATTTAAAAAATCATGCAAGACAACAAGAAAGATTGGTGCAAGAAGATTATCTACGCGATATGGGATGACGGAATCACTACCAAAAATTCCATCTCCACGTCGCCTTTCCAAAATGTATATGGCATGTAGGCAGTTTTCCCCACCTCGTTGGGATTTCCAGTCAGGCGATTTCTGCAGGAGCAAGAAGCTGAACCAAACGAAGCTTAGAGGAGAATAAACCAATTGGTTCATGCATAGCAAATGAGAAAACAATTTTTCAACTGATCACAGCTTCACCAAGACAGAATGAAGAAGATTTTCAACAAGCACACTAAGAAGGAGGATTTCAAGGTGAATGATTTGGTATTGAATTGGGACGTGAGGAATGAAGACAAAGGGAAACATGGAAATTTTGATCATATTTAGATGGGGCCATTTAGGATTGTCACGTATCACAGGAACAAAGCATATTTTCTACAAGACCTTAATGGAGAGCTCAGTGGTGGGGGATCTATAAATGGAAGGTTTCTTAAGAATTATCTAGTTTAGTTTTAGTCTCTCGTGTCATTGTAAATAGCCATTTTTATGTTTTCAAAGAATACATTTTGAGTCGGTAGTTAGCAGAAAATTGAAGCCCGAAGTGAAGGCCCTAAGTTGTGCTGAGTATGGTTTTGAATGTGTCAAGAAGTTCTAGGGTGAGTATTTTTCATTGTTTTAGAGTCTAGAAATAAAATAAAGGCCAATGGTTAGTCACTTGGTTTGTTTTTCTTTTCCACCTCATCAGGAGAATAACATACCCATTGGAGCCAACTGATAGCACCATCATTTTTTCAGTTAGAGTTAGTCCTAGATGAGTCGTAGTTCAAGTGTCGAAGTGTGTGAGGTCAGGTACTGAACAAAGAATGGGTCGAAGTATGCACGTGGTCGGTCTAGCCCTTGGATTCGGGAAAGGGTGTCATAATTAGGCATGTGCATATTATAAAGGTCTTTTTCCCAAAAGGTCAAGCCCTGTCAAAAAGAGGGAATTTATGTGCCAGAGGTCAAGGCAATTTGTTAGAGTAAATGTCACGTCGAAAGATATAACGACCATCATCACCTAATTATAAAGTGAGAAAGGTTAAGAAATCACGATGCTCATATCACGTATACTCTGCAGCTGTTATCATCTGTACTTTACACACTTCAAAGTGTACCCATCATGCGAGTGTTCTACGCCAATATTCATCCTGCTTCAAAACTTCTCGTCACCATGGATTCAACATCCTATGTCATGATTCCATCCCTTTCCCATTCAATTATAAATACCAGTCACCATGCGTGTTTCTCCTTTACCATCCGAGTTTGTGCATTGTCTGTGATTTTTCCTGCAAGTCCAGAGTCCTTTTGTTGTGGGAAGGTCGATTTCCATTAGTTATTGTGTGAACCTATTCAGTCAATATTTTTTTGTTTCCTTTGTCTTCAGTCATAGTTTGAATCCCGTTGGAGTTTTCCATGAGCTATTCTTCCAGGCGATAGTTCCTCTCACACTCAGACTTTCTTCCTTGGACTCATTTCTTGTTGCACCAAATTGTTTCCCATGTCTGATTTCTCTGGCTTGCCACCAGTGTCGCACCACCTTGCCACCATGCCATAATTCTTTGTCTTTCTTCCCTACTATGACGAGCCTACTTTTACCGTTTATCATGACGTCAACCTTTTTTCTGTGTCGAAAGTCTTCATAGCACCTGGTGGCCACGCAATGAACTCCTAGAGTCATTTTTTTTCTTGTCACGCAAAGCTTCCACCACTACCACTCCTACAGGCCTCTGCAAAGTATATCATTCTCCATTTTTTGCGTGAAGAAGGTTTCATCTTCCATTACCATGCATGCGAAACAAATACACATTTGCATCATGACAACATCCCAAGACATAAGGAGGAAGGAATGAAATGGCAAAGCTATGAGGCCCTAGCCTTAGGACTTGGCGTTAATCAACAATGATCTGAATGTCAGGGAATATTTTGAACAGGTCAGATGTGTCCACTATTGCAAGAAAATCCAAGGATACAACACGAAAATCGATGAACAGTTCGCTCTTAGATTTAATGGATTCCGCGTGATCATTGCGGGAATCACATTCTAGGTGACGAAGGAAACTCTATCAGTCGTGATGAAGATCCCTCTATGTGGTGAAATGTGGTCTAAGGGAATGCCTTTAGATGTATTATATTATGAATAATTCATCAAACCAAACTTCTTGAATGGGAAAATCAGAGTGGACGTTCTGAGTCAGTATCTACGGGAGCCTTTTTAGAAGCTCCTAAAGGTGATTAGGAGGTATTTCACCTGTGAAAGAAGGTTTGATAGAATATACCCACATCACATCAGGCTACTAATGCATTTCACAAGGAAAATGCCTTTGAACTTACCTTTCTTCTTGCACCAAATACTAGGAGGAATGGCGGACAGCGTCCAGGCCGAAGCGGATGAGCCGAGGAAGAAATTATGTCATATATCCTTAATCAAGTTGTTGGTAGTCGAGGAATTTAGGCATCTATACAAATATTGGGATTCGTTCCTAATTTCAACTGACATCCCCAAGGACCCCAAAGGAGGCTTCCCCCTACCCATGGGGGGAACAACATTTCCCAATGCATTGGAAAGAATTGAAGAGGCCGCAGGAAAATGAAAAGAAATAAAATACTCATCATCCCAACAAACAATACCCTGGAAAATAGGTAGGCTGATGTTGATCAAGAAGCCCGAGGAGACCCAAGATCCAAACGAACCGCGCACCCAATCTATTGCTGAGGGTTCAAGCCAGGGAATCAATGAAAGACAGAGAAGGTCGAGCACTGAAAACATGGAGGTTCAGGAGTTGTCACAACAACTGAAGAAAGTGAATCTCGCTATTGCCAAATTATACCAGGAGAACAGATAATTGAGGAAATGGTTAGTAGAAAATATTATCAAAACAACAACATTGCAAAGATGAGATGGGAATGCAAATTGGCTCAAAAGGTAGCTCAGAGAAGCAAAAGACGTGATCATTCATCTGCGTGAAGAGAAAAGGACGTTAGAGGAAATAATTGTAGAGTACTTCAAGGAATGTGGTTCGGCCATGAAAAATGTCTGCGCAGCTCTTGCGAGTGTTCAAACAAAGGTAAAGGGGAATGCAGTCTTGCGAAGACAAGTAAAAAATATGAAAAGACAAAAGTGGTCTCTCAGGAAAACACTCAAAGTATTGAGATTGCAGGTGGGACCAAAGGCATGATTGACATGATCCCATTTTTTGTCTTTTTGAACGTGGCACAAAATTTTTCTCCCCCCATTTCTTGTCTCCTATCGAGAAACAAGAAGTCTGACAGGCACTCGCGTGGTGGATATTCATCACGCATATGTTCTAAACCCACCTGTCAAGGAGGAAAAGTGTAGGTGAAACACATGACAATTTTGAAAGAGATGCGTGGCCAATAAACCATCGTTGCCACATGGAAATAATGAGCGACATCCCACAGTCATCTGCCATACCAACTCCCCACGTGATTACTACAACCAGTGATCGCGCGGAAACAACCAGAGCCCATTACACTGGGTGGAACAGTTTTGATAATGCGATCAATTAGTCAGGTAACTACTCAAAAGAGAAACGTCGATGCATCACCTCTTTATGGTTGAATCTTACTAATAACCAAACAATTATGATGAAGACATCAGTTATGACATGATTGGGTGCAGTTGGGTTTCCATTCTTAGGAAGTTCTATTCGAAAGGTCATCTGGCAGGGAATAACCAGAACCGAAATTCTAGGAGCAGTAATTTGAGGTGTGGCAGCCCAAGGGGCACAATCTTCCTTATATATTCTATCTTTCCAATGTAAGTCGAGTTGGTTGGTAAATTAGTGTAGACAATATACTATTGAATGCAATCTTCGAACCCGATTGAAATATAATTCAGAAGTCCTGAGGCTTTGAAGAAAAGATTCTAATGGTGGTGGTGTGATGTATTGTGATCTCTTTTATGTATGTACTTCATGTTTTCTATATATTCATGTCTTTACTCTGTTTAAATTGGAACGTTTAATAAGTCTAGAATTCATCGCGCAATGCTCTAGAATTCGCCAATTAAACTTCTATGTTTTCTTCTAAGTAATTTAGAATTCGTCTTCAATGGTGCTCTCAGTTTCTTTATGTACTCTTTCATTCAACACACAGAATGAAATTTCAACTGAAAGACCATTGTCTTCTTAGCCTTTATCCTCTCAAAGTTTCAATCCCTAAGTCATTTATATCTCTCTCTTTCAGGAGTTTGACTCCATGGCCCAAGGTTTTGTATTTTGTTGCTAACGAAACTAGAAATACCCCACAAACACATCAATCTAGCCAACAATTCAAAGTTATTATCTATTAGAGACTAAGTCTCAAAGAGAGAGCCCTCTCTAAGTTGGAAAGGATAGTTTACAGTCTTAAAGTTGGTTTGGAGGTTACCTTTGTCATTTGTTATCTCAGCAAAACAAATTTACAGAGTGCTAACACAAACTAAAGGAGCTATATTGGCATCTCCATTATTCCCTATAATTTATAACATATTCATGGAATAATTTGAATCGTTGTCCTTTAATAGTTATCATCTGAAACCAAAATGTGATTTCCAATTTGTAGATGACACCTTTTTCATCTAGCCTCATGGACATTCTACTCGTAACTCATTTCATGACTATCTTAATAACTTATCCCCTCACATCCAATTTATGATGGAAATTGAACACAAAAATTCCCTTCCATTCTTAGATGTTCTATTTACTCATTAATCTGATGGTTCCCTCTCCCACCAAGTATGTAGAAAAAAGAGACTCATACTGATAGATACCCCCATTCCCATTCCTACCGCCACTCAGCACAAAAAAGTGTTTTCCTCAAAACCATTAATTCTATGGATATTCCAATCCCTAACCCCCAACATCCAAACAAAAAATGATCCCACCTCACTAAATCTATTAAAACTAATGGCTACTCTTGTTCTTGAATCAAAAATGTTTTTTATGTTCTCCTCCAACCTAAGACAAAGAACACTTGATGTAATTCCCAAAGGTCGAGCCCCTGTTGAATTGTAATGATGCTTAATGATGTTATAGGTTGGCTAGTCAAGTATTTATAAGTCAAGAGGATTATGTGTTTATTAGGACAAAGAGCCTAAATGCTAAGGCCAGAGAGCACATTTTTTGTATATGTAATTATGCAAATTATTAATAAAAATACATTTCTATGTGTAGACCAACCATGAAGAAAGAGTTATGGGGGACTAAGATCCACTGGGTAGGTAAAGGGATGGGGATGAGAGGCTAGAAAAGAGGGGCTAAGCTTGAGGGCTTAACCCAAGGGAATATTATAATGTGTTTCCTGAAAATACTAAAGTTGGGAAATAAAACCAGTTATCCTAAGTTCCTTTGGGGAGAGGAAAAAACTCTAAGTGGAGAGGAACAAGCTTTGGAGAGCCAAGTGTCACCCAAGATGCATGCATATTTATGTGGGAATTTCCACCATTGTGGGGGTTCTCTCTCACCATCTTGGCTCTCTCATGATTATGCAGTCTGACCATTCTCACCATTCTCTCTCTGAGCGTTCTGAGCATTGACCATTGCTTTCCATTTTTCCTCATGAGTTCACTCACGATCCATGCCTCCCTTGTCCAATTCACACATGCACTAAATAGGCACATAGTTAGAGCCATTTCTACCATTATTTAACCCTTTCCATTGTGAACCTCGGTAATTGTCAAGTCGTCCTTTTCCATGCCAGTTTTTTTTTTGTGGTTTGAAGAGGAGGTTTGAGATGCTTGTGGTTGAAGAAGCAAGTTGTCAGGCCTGTGAGAAACTCTCTCCAGGTGAGAGAGTTTGTTGTGGAAGTGATTTCTCCTAGAGGGTGTCCAGCAACAGCTACAGAGCTCTTAGAATTCCTAATCTAGCCTGTTGTTGAAGCTCTAGAAGGGATTTGGAGCAACCGATGAACTTTGCAACAATGAAGGTGCATATTCTTGAGGTGGGACATGCATGTGGGGAATGAGAGTTTGTGAGCAGTGGGCGTAAGTAGGATTCTTGAAGAGAATCATTCATGTGCATTGTGCAACTTCCCATAGCCTCAGCGTAGCCTAGGATTCATTTTCCCTGGGTGAAGTTTAGTCCCATCTTGGGGGTGACCCACTGCTGATAGCTTGGAGCAATGTTCTCTAAGTCTGGGAGGTCCGTGAAAGGTCTGCACGCAGTTGGTGTACTTCAATTAAAACATAAGTACCATTTTCATGTGTGGTTACATGTTGTGTATTTATATATGTTGTTATGTTTATGGGTTTTTCCTGTGAATACTGCATGTATGCTTTTACTGTTATTTATGCATTATGTTGTGTGATAGCAAAATCTAAATCATCTATTAAATTTTTATGTATTATGTCTTCTGCAAAATTATAATTGAGGCATAGTCTAGCAGGCCCCTAAGGCTAGAATTTACAAAAATGGTTTTAGAGCTTGAACCGAGCAGAGTTGTGGTAGCGTGGTCTGACCTGGGTTGCCGGGGACATTACAAATTGCTATCACAACATATTGATAAGTTTGTTTTGTATAAAATCCAAGTGGAATGACCCGGCGTGTAAGGTCGGGGTCGTTACAAATTGGTATTAGAGTGAGGTTTTCAACACTGAGCCTGAATTGGCCATATTGGTGGTTATGGAAGAAAACACTATGAGGAATTGATGTACATAGTGCCAGAGGGATCTTAGAGAGCTCCTGGGCAGTAATGGGAAGCTTGGGAAGTATAGCATTCAAGAAAGACAATAGAGAAAAGAGACTACAGTAGCTATGGGTTTGGAACCACGAAAATTAAACTTCTGCCGTTGGATTTGTTTGGGAAGGGACAAATTTGTCATAATCATTGGATCCAGAGAAGGTGCACGAAGGTTAAGCACTGAATTCCTTCAGACTTCGCTCCTCTGGTCGTTTTTAACATATAAGCAGAGAAGACTGTCGAAGTCCTGGAACCCCAAAGTCCTAAAGTACAAAATCAATCTGAACCATCCATTTTAGGGACACGTGTCTATATATTAATCTATGCACGGAGTTCAACAATCCGGGGGTTGTGTCGTGTTCAGCAACAAAACCCTCCGAAGTGTTGAAGCCCTGAAGCACTGGAGTCTCGAAGCTCTGAAGTAACACAGTTCTAATATTTAGAGTTCGGGAGGAATGGGAGTAGTGTTAAGGAAATATCTGAAGTCCCGAAGTGTCGGATATGACATGGCTTGATGACGTCACCTAGGGTGACATGGGAAAACAGGATGCGTGCCACATGTCAATGTGTTTCATTCTTTTAAAAGACTAATTTTCCAGTTGGAACTTGACACATGTCACACCTCGGATTGGGCCACATGTCCACTTCCTTGTTCTTCCACATGGCGCTCCTCTAAAACATGGTTGGTGGCATGAAAATTTGGCAAGAAAGTTGGAAATGGCACAAAGAGGATAATTTGGTGAAGAAATTAAATGGATCGGGCCCACAATAACCTCGATCACGATCTATCAAGATCGACGGCCATGAGGAATTGCATAGATTGAAGTTGCGCGGGGGATAATCTTGCAAGGCAGTCTCACAATCCAAACCATGATTTTCCAAAAGGGGTACGTGTCAACATGGGGACGATTACAGAACGATTGGTGGAGTACTCCAAAATTTCCAACCCATGTCCTTGCAATTTGACAAGTATAAAGTTTGATGTGACATGATGATGTCACCTAGGGTGACATGGACCTACCTAGGTCTTCCATATGTCACTTTCTTCTGCACTTTTGATAGGCCTTCAGATCGGTTGGAAACTGACACCTGTCACTCGACGATGGGGCCACATGTCACCACTTTGATTAGTGACAGTTGTACTTCGTGGGCCCCGGAAGGTTAAGTGGTTCGAGAGTTTAGCGTTCGGGGAAAAATTGATGGAAAACTTGTTGGAAGAACTTTCAGAGCTCTGAAGTCCCAAAGTTCTGAAGTGATGTGGTGATGGCATCACTTGGGGTGACATGGATGCACATGATGCATTCCATGTGTCAGTGTTCTATCTGATTTTGAAGGGTTGATTTTCCATCTAGATCTTAACATGTGTCATCCCTCAGATTGGGCCATGTGTCCACTTCTAGTGTTCTTCCATGTGGCATCAAATCCTATAGTCCAGAGACTTATCACTCTGGAGTAACTTGGTCAAGAATTGTTAAGTATGAAGCATCCCGAAGCTCCGAAGAGCAGAGTAAATCCTTGTCGTCCATCAAGAGGGGACACCCGACGGTAGATTTCATGGTCCGGAGAATTCAAGGCATAAGAAGTTGCGGTTGAGGACTTCCGGAGTCCATCACGACTATTGATCACAGATGACATGTGGAGGTAGGAGAGGGAATCTTCGGTGGGTCAACACTTCGGGAGATTGGTAGTGAAGTGTTTTTGGAAACTGTCGAAACCTGGAGTCTTGGAGCTCCTATACACCATTGATCTGAGCAGAGAATGGGGACTGTACATCCACTGTCCTTCGTGGTTTCTCTAGTTCAGCGGTTCGGGAGATTTTTTGTGATTCACTTTGGAAACCACTGAAGCCCAAAATCCAAGAGCATCGATCCACCATATATTTAAACGAGGTATAAGGACCATTGATCTATATGTCCTTCGAGTATTCAGAGAATCGACATTCAGGGAAAGTGTATGGCAATGGGGGAAGATCCTTCGAAGCCCCAAAGTTCCAAAGCCTTATGCATAGGAAAATCTCTTAATCATTAGCGCTTTTTCATAGCCCATGGTCATATGATTTGGGGGCCGAAGGAAAGGGGCTAGTGCCTGAAATTTTTGTTTAAGAACATAAAAGGGACAAATGGTTCAAGTAGCCATAACTTCCTACTCAAAACTCAGAATTGAGCATGGAAGGAGCCATTGGAAAGGTCTTGAATAGTAGAAGATAACTTTTCACCTAGAAATTAGATCTGAAAGGTCAATTTCTCAGGAAATAAGCAGAAAAGAAGTCTGATGTATTAATGAAGCATAATGGTTGTGTTTTCATGGAATTATTAAGAACAGTTAGCCTGACAAAGTTCTATTGGTTGAACATTTTGAAAAGTTAAAATTTGTCAGAAGGGAATAGAGTTATCACCAAAGTGTTGAGGGATGGATGATACAGAGGGGGATTATAACCAGGAAGATGAAATCCAAGGAATGGATGTCCATTTGGGTATGGGAGGAACGAATTCCAATGGACATGGTGAAGGAAAGGATGATAATGGGAATATGGTAGATACCATTAGAAAATTGTAGAAAGATGTCCAAAGTAACAAAGATGATAATGAAAGGCTTATGAAATCCTGGAAAAAATTGAAAATAAATTGGATAAGGAGAGTGGCTCCAACAAATCAGGAATCCATAGGTCCCTTGATGGGAAAATAAGAAAAAGGAGTGGTAGTAGACCTCACCATCACTCCCAAAGGCATTCCAATAGGAGAGCACATAGCAACTCGAGTCCATCTCTTGTCAGGAAGCATAGGAGGTCTAAGGTGGATGAGTTGAAAGGATAAATGAATAACATCAAACCTCCTACTTTTGATGGAGAGCACAAGAAGGATGAAGATGTTGAGACATGGCTTCTTGGTATGAGGAAGTACTTCCAATTGCATAACTATTCTTATCATGCAGAAAGAAGAATTTCTATCTATCAACTAAAAGTAGAGGCATCCATATGGTGGGATCAACTTTTGCATGTGCAACACATCAGAGAGAAGAATGTTACATGGAAGGAATTCAAGAAGCATTTTGAGAAGAAATACTTAACCAAGAGGTATTATGATAAAAAGATGAAAGAGTTCTTTGAACTTAAACTAGACAGCATGACTATTGATGAATATGAAAGGAGATTCTTATAGTTGTTGAAGTGTGTCCCCTTCATCAAGGATGAGACAATGAATATTCAGAGGTACCTGAGTGGGTTGTCGTCTTTCATAAGTGATAAAATCCAATATGATGATCCCAAGACTCTGCAAGAAACCATAAGGAGAGAAAAATGATTAAATGATTATAAAAAAGGAAATCCTACCTTCCAGAAGGCTTGAGAGGAAAAGAAGAAGTTTAAGAAGCAGAAGAGGCAAAAGGGGAACAATCCACCCTTTTTAAGAAATAGTCCTCAAGGACAACCATCTTTTAGAGATCATAGAATTCCTAAGGTAGGTGGGCCAAGGCCAAGGAAGACACACATTCAATGTTGGGGTTGTAAAGGAGACCATAAGTATAGAGATTGTCCTCACCGAAGTGACAAGGTGAGAGTTGTCCACAATGTACAACAAGAAGAAATAATGGAGGACATGGGAAGAAGTGTTCCAAGGTTCTATGCATCCCTGGACAACAAGCAAGTTGAGTTTCAATCACACATGATTGAATTTGAAGGTATGATCAATAACCACGCCTTTACTATTTTAATAGACTCATGAGCTAGTCATAGTTACATAGATCCTAAAGTTGTGGAAAGATTTATTTTGCCAAGAAGCAAGCATGTGAAGGATCAGATCCTGTCACTGAGAGGGGCAGGGGGGGTGAATCAGTGACACAATTATTATATCAAATTTTCTTTTATTAATGCAAACATAATTTTAACACAATATTTTATCGTGGAACCCAAATGGGAAAACCACAAACTCTTTTCTATTAACTGCAAAATTTTGTTTTACATGTTACATAGAAGGAAAATATTCTTCCTTTTCGATCAACACCAACTGATCAGGATGCACCCACACCCTTGTTCACCAGCACCAACTGGTAGGAGGCTATGACCCCCTATTTAGTCAGCTACAACTAACAAGGAAGCACCAACTCCCTCTGCAGGCACCAACCTTCCCTTGCACCACCCAACCATCCTTATTCTCTAAATCTGGGGAAACTTATGTAACTAGTCTTTACTGCATCTTTCTCTGCTTCTCTGATTAATTTATCTTCTGATTCAGACTGCAGAGACACATTATTCTCAACACTCTTCCTCATTTATATAATCTTCAAAACAATGTGAGAGTGATACATTGTGTCCCTTTGATTGGAACCATTGCACCTCTTCGTTTAACTAAAACCATAATCATTGTTTTATGATTCTTACCATGAAGGATTTTCATAATTGATCACAGTTATGGATCAATTTCATCCTTTTTAACTTGATGCTAAATCTCTGCAATTTATTTATAGAAACCAAGTTATACAGAGGTGCTTTATTAAAACCTTTACATGTGATCAATAATGCAAAACCACGAGCTTATAATTTTTAATGATGCTTTATATTTTGCCTTTATATCTCTTATTCCAGATGACCAACGGTAGCAACTAAATGATAAGCCAAACGAGTGCTTGAGAACTTATCAATTCAATGGTCATGATTTGATATCCTATTGATATGGATGACAGACTGGACATCAGATCGAACGGTTCACTTCTATTTCGCAGATTCAGATCAATGGTCAGATTTGATCCTTACATTTAACCTTTTACTGCTTAATCCGATGGCTAGGACTTAATCAATCATTGAGATGGATGGCCACCATTTTCTTAGCAACCCCGTGCTTCGCGTGAGTGTGACATGTAGGTCGGGTAGTGGAGTGTGACGTGTAGGCAGCGTAGTGGAGTGTGACATCAGAGTGTGAAGGTGGTACGGAAAAGTGGTTTGGCAGTTTGGTAACTAGTAATGAGCGAGGGGGATCGGAGTTAACAAGAATGTGACACGTTATGAGGGCCCCGTACAGGAAATACCACCAACTCGGACCACCCCCCACCATTAAAGGAAGAAAGTTTAGGGGGTTTGATATGCCCTGTCGACCGTAGATATGAGCGCTCAATTATCGACCACCGAGATTAGAGCGCCCTTTAACATAAAGTGCCAAACTGTCATGTCACCATGCCTTTTCTTCATTTTTTCACCAACCGTAGATCTATTTGGCGAGTGACCATCGATGGTCAATCTGGATTGTGATATTCCCTATCAATCCAAGATCTGTGTGCCTATCAAGGGTCTCGGTCTGATCTAATTATTGACTAGTCTTCTAAGATTCATCGCTCGATCTGATATGATTGTTCACTAGTCTTCTGAGATTCATCACGCCATCTATTCTGAGCTTTGATTAGCATTCTCTCACCCTCTTGAGATTTTATCTTTGTGTATCGTCATACTGTAACTTCACCATCTCATCTGAGATTTGATCTTCATTCGCTAACTCTCCTGAGCTACAAACTCTACATATCGTCCAACAATTTGAATATGATGACATAATACCATTGATATCAATGACAATTCATCATACCAACTTATCATCACATCAATGACATTGACTATTGGCATCAATGACAATATATTAGTGACACTATATTCAACAATATCCCCTTTTTTCATTGATGGCAACATTCAAACTTCATACTAAATCTCCCTCTGAGATGTTGCATCTCTCCTCTGAAGTTATTCTCCCCCTTTGACATCAATGGCAAATGGTTTCTTCCCCCATGGTAAATCTCTCTTTGTCTGTATACTTCTGACCAAAATTTAAAAATGGATAACTCCTCCTGCAATCATACTTTTCTTGTCATATTGAATGACACCTTCTAACTTTGATTGTTGTCTCCCCCTGATTTGGTGCCATTTGATGCATTTTTTTTATATATTTTTTGAGAGATTTAGGTTGGAAGAAGGATTAATTACAACTTTTGCCTGAGATATTCAAATGCATCTCTTCTTAAGGGTTTTGTGAAAATACCTGCCACCTGTTCTTGTGTTGGAACATATTCCAATTTAATGTTCTTATTTTCAGCTTGATCTCTTAGATAGTGGTATTTTATGGGAATGTGTTTTGATTTGGAGTGTTGAAAAGGGCTCTTGGAGAGACTTATCACACTTGTATTATCATAGTGGATAGTAGTAGGTTCTTCAAATACTATTTTAATGTCTTTTAAGGTTTGTTTCATCCACTCCACTCGTGTGAAACATTTTGTTGTTGCAATATACTCAGCTTCAGTGCTAGACAATGAAATTGAGGACCGTTTCTTGCTTATCCAAGCTACCAATGATTCTCCCAAAAACAATGCTCCTCCACTTGTACTTTTCCTGTCATCTACACTACCTTCCCAATATGCATCTGAATAGGCTTTTAAAGTGAATGAATCCTTGCTAGGGTACCACAGACCAAGATCTATGGTTCCTATCAAATACCTAAAGATTCTTTTTTTTGCTTGAACATGGCTCTCCTTTGGTGTTGCTTGGAATCTAGCCACCATCCCAACTGCTTGCTTGACATCAAGTCTAGAAGTTTTTACATAGAGTAAACTCCCAATCATTGATATGTAGTGTTTTGGATCTACAACATTGGACTCATCTTCCTTGCTTAGTTTGCATCCAACTTTCATAGGTGTACTGACAGGTTTGCAGTCCTCTAACTTGATTTTTTTAAGCATATCCTTAACATACTTAGACTGATGTATAAAGACTCCTCTCCTGGACTGTATTATTTTTAGTCCTAGAAATAAATTCAGTTCACCAAGCGAAGACATTTCAAATTCTTGTTGCATCCTCCTAGCAAATTCCTTACTCATTTTTTCATCATCACTACCAAATATAATATCATCAACATATACTTCCACAATAATCATGTTATTACCAACAATTTTACAATAAAGATTGTTGTCTTCTGATCCTCTTTTGAGACCTTGTTTTTGTAAATAAGAATCTAGCCTTGGATACCATGCTCTGGGTGCTTGTTTTTAGCCCATAGAGTGCTTTCCTTAATTTACAGACATAGTCTCCTTTGTGTAATTTGAATCCTTCGGGTTGCTCAATATAGATTTCTTCTTCTAAGTTTCCATTGAGAAATGATGACTTGACATCTATTTGGTACACTTTAAATTTTTTGTAGCTAGAGAAAGATAAGAACATCCTAATTGCCTCTAATCTGGCCACAAGTGCAAAGGTTTCTTCATAGTCTACTCCTTCGCCCTAAGAATACCCCTTACATATTAATTTGTCTTTGTTCCCGATTACTTGCCCATTCTCATTCATTTTATTTTTATACACCCATTTAGTTCCAATGATATTTTTATTTTTTGGCCTTGGAACTAGTTCCCAAGTTTGATTTTTTTCAATTTGGTACAATTCTTCATTCATAGCATTGACCTAGTTCTCATATTTACATGCCTCTTTGATTGAGCTGGGCTCAATTTGTGACAAAAGTGTTATTTTTGTTTGATACAACACTTGTCTTTTCTGTGCACTCCATCACTGTTGTTTCCAATAATCAATTCTTCAGGATGATTCTTTTGAGTCATTCTTGAGGGTGTTTTTGTGTATCTTCTTGGGGATTCTTCTCTTATCTCTTCTTCTTGATTATCTTCTTCATATTCACTAGTATCCATATCATCCTCTTCCCTTCCTTCTTTATTCTCTTCTACTTCTTATGCTTGTGTACCAACTAACTCATCCTCATCTTCATCTTCACTATCAAGTATAGTTTCTTGATTTTTGATCCTTATCATGTTTAGATCATCCAACTTGACACTTTCACTCTCAAAAATCTTGTGTAGTTTAATATTGTAGCATATGTATTCTTTCTTGTTAGAACCATATCCAAGGAAAATACCTTCATCAGATCTAGCATCGAATTTTCCAAGATTCACATCAAGCCTTTTGATGTAGCACTTACTTCCAAAGACTCTGAAGTATTTTAATGATGGAGCTCTACCGAACCATAGTTCATAAGGAGTCTTATTACTATTAATATTGAGATGACCTATGTTCAATATGTATACTTCTATGCTTACAGATTCCCTCCAATATCCATCAGACAATTTTGCATCATTAAGCATAGTCCTTGCAGCCTCCTGAACTGTTCAATTCCTTCTTTTGGCAATCCCATTTTGTTGAGGTGTTCTGGAAGAAAAGAATTGTATTTTTATTCCATGGGTTTCACATAAGAGATCAAACTCTTTTGAAGTGAATTCACCACCATTGTCTGATCTAAGGAATTTAATCTTTATCTCCTTTTCATTCTCAACAAAGGTTTTAAAGGCTTTGAATTTGTTAAGTGCTTCTGATTTTTCTTTGAGAAAACATATCCAACCCATTCTAGTAAAATAATCAATGAACAACATAAAGTAGGACTCTCCTTGCAAGCTATTGGTCCTTGTAGGTCCACAAAGGTCAGTGCGAACAAGCTCTAAAGGTTTTGAGGTTGAGTATTTTTTTGCTTTGAACCTTATTCTAGTTTGTTTTCCTAGTTGACAGTGTCTACACATAGTATTTGATGGCTTTATGATCTTTGGCAAGTTTCTTATTGCACCAAGATTGTTGAATTTCACTATATTATCAAAGTTAATATGTCCCAACCTTCTATGCCATAGCCATCTTTCATGTGTTAGATTCATATGACATTCCTCATTCAATTTTGCATCTAGTATATACACATTTTCGGGAGTTCTAGGAGTAGTACCAACCAATTTTCCTATGTCTTCTCTCCTAATCGCACATTTTTGAGAATCAAAGATGAAAAAGTGCCCCTGATCATAGGTTTGGCTGACACTTAATAGGATAGGTTTCAGTTTTTCAACAAGCAACACATTCTTGGCTTTGTCTTTTCCCAAGCTCACAGTGCCTTTCCCACGTATGTTACCAGAAGAATTGTCACCAAATGTAACTTTACCCTTTTGTTTTTTTAAGTTCAGAAACTTGTCCTTGTTTCCTATCATATGTTTTGAGCACCCAGTGTCAACATACCAAAGATCATCTTTATCTTGGGATTTTAAGGCAATAAGACATTCCTTCTTTGATGTTTTTTCTTTCCAAATCTTCTTTTTCTCTCTATTGAATCTTGGTTGTTCTGAGACTTCCATTAATCTGTAATTACTGGCCTTATGTCCATGGTTATGACATTTGAAGCATCCTAGGTCCCCCTTTTGTAGAGGTGCAAAAGAGTTATAGTTTCTTCTTTTGACTTGATTTACTACTTGGTTATCTTTATGGTTATAATTCTTAACCCTCAAACTTTTCCTTCTATATGCTCTACAATTCATAGCTTTCCGTCTAAACTTAGAGCATGCAAAGAAATAACCAAAGAAAGTGTGAGGATACCTCTTTTGATAAAACTTCTTTGGTATTGTCTTATCTTCCTTCTTGATGGATGGAAGTGGTCCTCTTGAGTTTTGATCATTACTTGTCTTTTATTCATTTTTATTCTTGAATGTACTGAGGAGAATATCTGCATAAGATTTTAAGTTGACTCAGCTTTCTTCTTGAGAATAGCCTATTCCATTTTTATCACCTGAATCCTTTTGTGTGGTAATAATCTCATCTAATATTTTAGAGCTATTTTCATATTTTGTTTGAATGAGTTTTGCATCAAGTTCTTTTCTCAGGTGAACTATTTCTGCCTCCATTCTTTCATGGGTTATTTGTTTTTCTTTAAGAGACTTTTCCAGACTTTCTTCAATCCTATTTTCTACTAGGATTTGTTTTTCCAGGTTGGTCATGAGTTTCTCCATCTCCTTTTCTTTCTGTTCATGTTTTTCCTTTTGTTCAACTACAAAAATTTTTAGTTGTCTATATCTGTTTTTGTATTTTCTTAATTCATCCAAGGCACTGAGGAGTTCTTATTCCATATTAACTTCTGCTTCATCTTCTGAATCTTTGTCATTTTTAATTTCCTCTATTTCATTAAACTTTTCAATACCTAGAAAAAGGACTTCATCATCATCAGATTCATCACTATCACTCGACTCTGATGAACTGTTGTTTTCTTCTTTTGAGTAGAAATTATTTTTCCCTTTGTAAAATGTTTTCTTGTAGTTGGGTTTTTCCTTCTTCTTGTATTGTGTAGTTTTGTTTTCTTCATCTTTAGGGTCCTCCTTGGGATAGGGACACTTGGTTGCAAAATGGCCAACCTTGCCACAGTTAAAACATTTAAATCGAAACTTGTCGTTGTACTTCCTCGCTCCTTTCTGAAGTTTTCTATTAAAATTAGCTTCTTCCACATCAGATTATTCATGATGGCTAGATTGAGGTTTTTGCTTCTGAATTTTTGTTTTCTTGAGCACCTTGAAGGTTGCCTCTCCTTGTGGGAGGTTCTCATGAACTAATATTAACTCATAGTCTGTGAGGATTCCATACAATTCATCCATGGTGAGTTTATCTAGATTTTCCCGATCTTCAAGAGAGGACACTTTAGGATTGTATAGAATATGTAGTGTTCTTAGTACTTTTTCAACTAGCTCATTGTCTGACACTTATACTCCCAATCCTCTCATTGCATTAACAATATTATCAACTCTTTCAAAGTATTATGAGATATTCTCTTCATCCTTCATTTTCAGACCTTCATATTGTACTCTGAGAGTATGGAGTTTGGCCCTCTTTACCTTGGAATATCCTGCATATATGATTTCCAATTTATCCCAAAGTTATTTTTCATTATTACAATTTAGTACCTTAGCAAGGATCTTCTTACTCAGTCCATCTTGTAGTGTGTTTAAAGCCTTTGCATGTTCCCAAAAAATTTTATTTTCTTCTTCTTCTATGTGATTGGTTTTTGGATCATATCCCTTTCCCACTAATGTCCATACTTCTAGTCCAATGGACATCAGATAGCTTTTCATTCTAACACTCCAAAAGACATAGTCTTCACCATTAAATAGGGGGATTTTTTATGACATCTTCAATTGTTGATCCATTCTAATGTATATTCCTCTTCAAGTGATTTAAACCTTTTGTGAAGAGACTGGCTCTGATACCAATTGAAGGATCAGATCCTGTCACTGAGAGGGGGGGGGTGAATGAATGAAACAATTATTATATTAGTTTTTCTTTTATTAATGCAAACAAAATTTTAACACAGTATTTTATCGTGGAACCCAAATGGGAAAAACACAAACTCTTTTCTATTAATTGCAAAATTTTGTTTTACATGTTACATAGAAGGAAGATATTCTTCCTTTTCAATAAACACCAACTGATCAGGATGCACCCACACCCTTGTTCACCAGAACCAACTGGTAGTAGGATACGACTCCCTGTTTAGTCAGCTACAACTGACAAGGAAGCACCAACTCCCTCTGCATGCACCAACCTGCCCTTGCACCACCCAACCACCCTTATTCTCTGAATATAGGGAAACTTATGTAACCCATTTTTACTGCATCTTTCTCTACTTCTCTGATTAATTTATCTTTTGATTCAGACTGCAGAGACACATTATTCTCAACACTCTTCCTCATTTATATAATCTTCAAAATGGTGTGAGAGTGATACATTGTGTCCCTTTGATTGGAACCATCACACCTCTTTGTTTAACTTAAACCATAATAATTGTTTTATGATTTTTACCATGAAGGATTTTCATAAATTGATCATAGTTATGGATCAATTTCATTCTTTTTAACTTGATCCCAAATATCTACAATTTATTTACAGAAACCAAGTTATACAGAGGCACTTTCTTAAAACCTCTACATGTGACCGATAACGCAACACCACAAGCTTATAATCTTTAATGATGCTTTATCTTTTGCCTTTATATATCTTATTCCAGATGACCAATGACAACAACCAGATGCTAGGCCAAACGAGTGCTTGAGCACTTATCAATTCAATGGTCACAATTTGATCTCCTAATGAGATGGACGATAGTCTGGACATTAGATCAAACAATTCACTTCTATTTCGTGGAACTAGATCAATGGTTAGTTTTGATCCCTACATTTAACCTTTTACTGCTTAATCCAACGACTAGGACTTAATCAATCATAGAGATGGTTGGCCACCATTTTATTAGAGACCTTGTGCTTCGCGTGAGTGTGACATGTAGGCTGGGTATTGGAGTGTGACGTGTAGGCAGGGTAGTGGAGTGTGACGTTAGAGCGCAGAGGTGGTATCGAAAAGTGGTTTGGCGGTTTACTCAAAGGGGGGGCGGGGTAGGCGGTAAGTGGTAATGAGCGAGGGGGGTCCGAGTTCAAAAGAATGCGACATGTTATGAGGGTCCCACATGGGAAATA
>ML776635.1:526320-583839 GCA_009831015.1 Picea engelmannii
GGGGGGGGGTCCGATATGCCCTGTTGACCATAGATCTGAGCACCTGATTATCGACCGCTAAGATTAGCATGCCCTTTAACATAAAGTGCCAAACTATCATGTCACTGCGCCTTTTCTTCATTTTGTCACCAACCGTAGATATATTTGGCGAGTGACCATCGACGATCAATGTGGATTGTTATATTCCTTGTCGATCCAAGCTCTACGTGCATATCAATGGTATCGATCTGATCTGATTGTTGACTAGTATTTTGAGATTCATCGCTCAATCTGATCTAATCATTGACTAGTCTTCTGAGATTCATTGCGCCATCTATTTTGAGCTTTGATCGTCATTCTCTCACCCTCCTAAGATTTTATCTCTGCGTATCGTCATGCTATAACTTTGCCATCTCATCTGAGCTTTGATCTTCATTCGCTAACTCTCCTGAGCAACAAACTCTGCATATCGTCCAACTATTTGAATATGCTGACATAATACTATTGATATCAATGACAATTTGTCATACGAGCTTATCATCACATCAATGATATCGATTGTTGACATCAATGACAATATATTAGTGACACTATATTCAACAGAATAAAAAACATTGGTTGGTACAGCTGACTACATGAGCCAAGAGAAAAGTGGTTGAGCTGGTTAAATCATGTCTAGTGGACATGAATGGGCTGAGTACCAAGGCAGATTTGAACATCTTTCCATTAGGTTCATATGAATGTCTAATTGGTATGGATTGGTTGGACCAACACCATGTTGTCCTAGACTATCATAACAAGGCATTTACTTTCCTAGATGAGGAAGGGAACCCAACAACATTCCAAGGAATTCCTAGGGCAGTCATTGTCCGAGAGATCTCAACAATGCATTTGAAGAAGTGTTACAGGAAGGGATTCCAAATATTTGCAACCCATATGGAAGAAATACCTAAGGATAATGTGCCAAATACAGAGGATCATTCAGTCCTGAAATATTTTGAATATGTGTTCAAGAAGATACCAGGACTACCCCCAAAGAGATATATTGATTTTTCTATAAATTTGATGACTATGGCAACTCCAGTATCAAATACTCCCTACAAAATGAGTACACCAGAGCTGAAGGAGTTGCAAATGCAACTTGAAGAGTTGTTAAAGAAGGGGTATATACGCCCAAGTGTGTCACCTTGGGGTGCCCTAGTCTCGTTCATGAAAACAAAAGATGGGACATTGAGATTGTGCATTGACTACAGACAATTGAACACAGTAACCATAAAGAACATGTATCCTTTGCCAAGGATAGATGATCTCTTTGATCAACTAAAATATGCAAGGATATTCTCAAATATTGATCTCAGGTTAGGCTATCATCAAGTAAGGATCAGAGATGAAGACAACAACAAGACCGCCTTTAGGACAAGGTACGTTCATTATGAATTGACAGTGGTGCCATTTGGGCTATCAAATGCACCAATTGTTTTCATGTGCTTAATGAATGGTGTTTTCTAGAAATACTTAGACAAGTTTGTCATTGTCTTTTTGGATGACATCCTTGTATATTCCAAGTCAGAAGGAGAGCATGAGCATCACTTAAGAATGGTGTTACAAGTGTTAAGAGAACACCAATTGTATGCCAAATTGAGAAAGTGCTCATTTTATCAAAAATGAATTCACTATTTGGGGCATAGAAGTGGACCCTGAAAAGATTGAGGCCATTAAAGGGTGGAGAACACCTAAGAATGCGACCGAAGTCAGATCCTTCATGGGTCTACCTGGCTACTACAAAATATTCCTTGCAAGGTTTTTGAGGATTGCTCACCCAATCACTTCCTTGCAAAGGAAGGGGGTGAAGTTTCAATGGAAAACAAAATGTGAGAAGAGCTTCCAACAATTGAAGCAGTTGTTAAACAGTGATCCAATTTCGAGGATTACAGATCTGAATGAAGATTCTGTGGTTTTCACTGATGCATGCAAAGAAGGATTTGGTGGGGTCCTCAGTCAAAATGGGTTTGTAATTTGTTTTGAATCAATAAAATTAAAAGAGCATGAGAGACTCTATGCCACTCATGATTTGGAGTTGGAAAGCACAGTTCACGCCTTGAAAAAGTGGAGGCACTACCTCATGGGAAAGAGGTTTGAGCTGAGGACAGACCATAATGGTCTGAAATATTTGTTTGATCAACCTACATTAAATGACAGTCATAGCAGATGGTTGGAATTCCTTTTCGAATATGACTTTGACATCAAGCACATCAAAGGAAAAGAGAACAAAGTGGTTGATGCACTCAATAGGAGAGTGCATGAACTACATGCTACAACCATTAACATGTATCAAACAGATCTCAAGGGAAGAATTTATGAGGCTCCAAAAGCATATTTGTAGTACATGGAGTTGGTGACAAAACTACAACAAGGTAAAATGCAATAGAATGTTGAAGATTATGAAGTGGGAAGTGATGGAGTTCTCTTGTACAAGAACCAAATTTATGTGCCCAATTATCATGAATTGAGAGGTACAATTTTGAAAGAGATGCATAATGTGCCTTATGTTGGGCACCCAGGATATCAGAAAATAGTGGAAGCAGTCAAGATCCAATACTATTGGCTAGGCATGAAGAGGGAGATTGTTGAGTACATTTTTAAATGTATAGAGTGTCAGAAGGTCAAGGCTGAGCATATGAACCTAGTTGGGTTGTTGTATCCATTTCCCATTCCTGAGTGGAAGTGGGAAGTGGTGACCATGGATTTCATCATAGGATTACCCGAAACAAGAAAGCACCATGATTCTATCATGGTGGTGGTGGAAAAGCTTACTAAAGCTGCCCATTTTATTCCAATGAAGGTTACTCACAAGGAAACCAATGTTGCTAATATTTATATGAAGGAGATAGCACGATTGCATGGCATACCCAAGACAATTTTGTCTGATAGAGATCCAAAGTTTACCTCAAAGTTTTGGAGAGGATTATTCAAGAGGTTCAGAACAAATTTGAACTTCATCACAACCTATCATCTCGAGTCTGATGGGAAAACATAAATGGTGAACCAAGTGATAGAGGATATGCTAAGGATGTACGTGATGGACAAACCATCTAAATGGGAAGATTATTTACACTTGGTAGAACTTGCCTACAACAATGGGTACCAATCATCACTGAAGATGAGCCCTTTTGAGGCACTTTATGGAAAAAAGTGCAACATACCAATAAGATGGGACAACCCAGCTGATAGAGCAGTGATTGGGCTAGAGTTTGTCAGGGAAATGGAACAACAAATGTTAAAGATAAAACAGAATTTGAAGGTTTCCCAAAATAGGCAGAAAATCTATGCTGACAAGGGCATAACTCACAGGGAATTTAAATTGGGTGATCATGTATTCTTGAAGGTGAAAGCCAATGGAAGTTCCCTGAAGTTGGGAAACTGTTCCAAGTTGGCAGCTAGATATTGTGGGCCCTTTGAAATCCTAAAAATGATTGGACTAGTAGCTTACATGCTTGCATTACCTGCATCTATGTCTATACTTATTTTTTTTCATGTTTGATTTCTTTAGAAATACATATCTGATGCTAGTCATGTTATTGGTTGGAATGTGATTCAGGTGGAGCAAGAAAGTGCTTTTCAAGTGCATCTAGTATGCATTCTGGACCAGAAAATCAAAAAGCTCTGGAATCGAGCCATAAGGCTTGTAAAGGTCCAATGGACCTGGTACGGTCCTGAGGACACAACCTGGGAGTATGAAGATGCTATGCAGGCAGAATACCCACATCTTTTTGAATATTTTGAAAACCTTGCTGAAGTTATGTAAATGAATTGCACTGAGGACAATGCACTAATAAGGGGAGGGGATTGTAATACCCCAAGGTCAAGCTCCTGTTGAATTTTAATGATTCTTAATGATGTTATAGGATGGTGAGCCAAATATTTATAAGCTAGGAGGATTATGTGTTTATTAGGATGGATAGCCTAAATGCTAATGCCAGAGAGCCAATTTTGTGTATATGTAATTATGCAGATTATTAATAAAAATACATCATTGCGTGTAGGCCAGCCACGAAAAAGAGTTATGGGGGACTAAGCTCCATTAGGTAGGGAAGGGGATGGGGTTGAGGATAGAAAAGAGGGGCTAAGCTTGAGGGCTTAACCCAAGGGAATATTATAATGTATTTCCTAAAAATACTAAAGTTGGGAAATAAGCCTAGTTATCCTAAGTTCCTTTGGGGAGAGGAACAAACTCCAAGTGGAGAGGAACGAGCTCTTGGAGAGTCAAGTGTCACCCAGGACACATGTAGATCTATGTGGGAATCAACACCGTTGTGGGGGTTCACTCTCACCATTCTTTCTCTCTCACGATTCTACAATCTAACCATTCTCACCATTCACGCTTTGAGCATTCTGAGCATTGACCATTGCTTGCCATTTTTCCTCACGAGTTCACTCACGATCCATGCTCCCTTGCCCATTTCATGCACGTACTGAACATGCATGTAGCTAGAGACATTTTCTCCATTATTGAACCTCTGCCATTGTGAACCTGGGTAATTGTTGAGTCGTCCTTTGCCTTGCTCATTTTTCTGTTGTGGTTTGAAGAGGCGGGTTGACAGGCCCGTGGTTGAAGACGCAGGTTTTCATGCCTATGAGCAACTCTCTCCAGGTGAGAGAGTTTGTTGGGGAAGTGATTTATCCTGGAGGGTGTCCAACAACAACTATAAAGCTCTAAGAATTCCTTATCCATCTTGTTGTTGAAGCCTTGGAAGGGAAGTGGAGCAGTTGATGGACTGTGGAACAATGAAGGTGCATATTCTCGGGGTGGGACATGCATGTGAGGAATGAGAGTCTATGAGCGGTGGGCGTAAGTAGGCTTCTTGGAGAGAATCCTTCCTGTGCATTGCGTAGCTTCCCGTAGCCTCAACCTAGCCTAGGATTCCTTTGCCCTGGGTGGAGTTTAGTCCCATATCGGGGGTGACCCACTGCTAATAGCTTGGAGCAGCGTGGTCTAAGGCTGGGAGGTTCATGGAAGGTCTGCACGTAGTTGGTGTACTTCAATTAAAAGATAAGTACCATTTCCATGTTTGGTTACATGTTGTGTATTTATATATGCTATTATGTTTATGGGTTTTGCCCATGAATACTACATGTATGCTTTTACTATTATTTTCTGCATTATGTTGTGTGATAGAAGAATGTAAATCATCTGTTAAATTTATATGTATTATGTCTTTCGCAAAAGTTTAATTGAGGCATAGTCTAGCAGGCCTCTAAGGATGAAATTTACAAAAATGGTTTCAGAGCTTGAACCGTGTAGAGTTGTGGTAGCGTGGTCCGACCTGGGTGGTCGGGGACATTACAAATTGGTATCAGAGCAGACTAAGAAGTTTGTTTTGTATAAACTCCAATTGGAATGACCCGACGTGTAAGGTCAGGGTCTTTACACTTGATCCTCCCCATCTTACCAAGGTCAAGCCTCTCTCCCTTACATTCATGGGATCACTTACCAATTATCCAAAATTATCATTGAAAAGAACAATAAAACTTTGTTCAAACCCTGCAAAGCCCTCAAATAATTATTCAAAAGTATAGAATGCATATTTGACCATTTTCTCTCTCAAGGTATCTATCAAATTCCCTACTCCTATGACTAATCCTACATAGGTCCACTAATCATTCAATCCAAAATTGTCTTAAAAAAATATTGTTGATACCTTTTATAAATGAAATTCAAAATTTATTATTGTTATTGTTAAACACTCTCATAACACTAAACATTAAATTTTCTTTGACAAAATGAAAATCTTGGCACCTACCTATCATTACTCTTGCATCATCACTATTACTTTTTCTTTTTATTTTTATAATATTAATCAAATTTGACTTCGTCTACTTTAGTTAGTTAATTTATTATTCATAGATATCTTCATTACAAATGACTATATTTTCACCACTTACCTTGTAAGTATAATACTTTATGATAACTCTTTTAAAGATGGATAAAGTATCTACTCAGAACTTTTGGGACATTTAAATAACATAAAATATATTCTAAAAGTTTTTATTATAAAAAATTATATCTTCTAAAAGGTTATTTATTTTTTTCATTTTATCTTCTTACTTAAAATATAGATTCTTTGTGTAAGTACTTTAAGAACAATTGAATCGTTTAGGTGATTATATATATAGTGCACAGTATAGGACAATTTATTAATTTATTTATGGGTGCATATTTATATGAATTCATTTAGGTAATTATAGAGTAGTGAACAGTATAGGAAAATTTATTTTTAAACTATTTTGTATGGAACTCTGTAAAAGTAGTTGGCTTTTTGAATTAGTGGTCTAGATTTATCTGCTTTTTTTTCAATTGGTGGTCCAAATTTATTTTAACTTTTGATGCATTTAAATACCTGTCAAAAATTAGTTGGATCCATAAAAGTAAATATAATAGTTTTAGGTCGTACGCCGTCTTTTATTATGTATACCATTAAACCAGCCTCAACTAGCTGACACACTAGTAACTACCCGACATAGTATATACAAAAGATGCTTTTTTATTCATATACACTTTAGAACTGACATCACTTACTACGTACAAAGCTTTTCTTTCTCATGTTCCTCACTCTGACTTACCTAGAAAGATATAAGCCATAATAAAAATCATAATTGTTCACCTGCTGAAGCTGAGGGATGGAATTTGACACTAAAGATGGGGCAATCATAATTACTTACTCCGTTAAAGTTGAGGAGGGATGGTAATCTAAAATTCCTTAATATATCATTTTTAAATATATATATATAATTTAAAATTTTCATAATATTCCTTCACCCTTTTTATAACTTTTGTATAGAATAATTAGTTAAGAACCTTTTGGACTGAAATGCTAACAGTGTAGTTTTCTTCCTTTTCAAGCAGAAACAGAATTATTTTATAGAAGGGTAGACAGCAGAAACCCTAAATGTGTAGAAACCCTAAATATGTGGAAGTTGATTTGATTAATATTAATTATAGTTATTAAATTGCCATTTAATTAAATTATTAATATGCATTGAATAATAAAACATTTAATACTTTATATACTGTATAAAATATTAAATACTTTGCTACCCAATACATAATATTAGGTATGAAAATGTTTTCACATAAATTTCTGTATAACAGCATTGATGGCCAGGCATGGTTGGTAAAAACAGGGATACGTTTTTCGGTAGATTCCTCCAAACCAATTCATACGGATCCTCATGGTGGTACGGAAAAAAAAGAGATGTCGATGAGTTGGCCGCCGGGGCCTGAACAAAATTATTATGAAATATTGAAGTGACAGCCAACCATCGTAAAAATTATTTATGAAATATTGAAGTGACATTTTTTTAATAGCTGGCAAATGTACAAGGTTCAGCGTAGCTTATCCGTCACATTAATGTCATGTAACATCAATACTGACATTAATATTGGAATAAAAAACGTGTATTTATTTTTTCTGAAATTTAGTTAGAAATTCAAAAGGAAGAATGAAAAATTCAAATATTTAAAAGTACTGAATGAATTTACAATTTGAATAATTTAAAATTGAGATTTCATCAATGATTTGAACAAATTAAAAAAACATAAAACTTTTAACTACATTTAAATATAGATTCATTCTCATTCCATCCTATTCCAATTTCCCTATTTAAACATAAATAATAAATATTACATACTAATCAACTTATACAAAGTCAAACCTTGGGAAAACATACAACAAGCGTCTCTCTCTTTCACCTACTTTCTTTCTTTATGGACTGGCCGAGGAAGCCCGAGGTAACCTAGCTTCTCTTGATTTCTGACTTGCCGATAACTAGACACTCATCGCTCTCTAATCATCATAAACACTGATATATCAATATATAAAAAGTTAAATTTGGATGTGCATATCAATGCATATATTACATTACAGTGTACATCACTGCGGAATGCATAAGCTTTACCATCCTTTCAAAATTGTGGAAAATAAAACCATTCAAGAGTATCCTCTTGCCGGCAAAAATTTTATTTACATTGTGAATTTTTTTTCGATGCTTGTTATAGTATCTCTATGGTTCAAGTTCTGTTCACGCCTGAACTGTGCTTCACGGTTCTTGATACATTTTAAATTGACTGAAAATATTAAAATATGACAAAACAACAACTGTGACATTTTGTTGAGCAAGACTCTAGCATAAAAATGAAAATTTTAGAATAAACAAACCTTCTGTGTCAAATTATTTTTTAACCCAAAATCTTCAATGAAAATAAACAAATCTGGTATGCCAAATTCTTTTTTACCCAAAACCTTCCATGAAAATTAACAAATCTGGTGTGCCAATTTTTTTTAAACCAAAACCTTGAATGAAAAAAGATGAAAATGATAGCGGCTGGATGGTATTCTGAAGGTATCCGTCATGACAGGCTCTAGGATTGGAACTTCAGTATTAAATAGCTTCTGTTTTAAAAATGTGGAGGGTTTTGAATTTTTTTTAACAATATGTGATTGTTAATTTGTTCATCAAATTACATCGTTCCACTTTAATAGGGGGCATAATTGTGATTTCCATGATGGACAATCTGCCCATTAAATTTTATTCATCATGCTTGGGTAAATAAATAAATAAAGGAGTAGCTTAATTATTAGATTTTTATTTTTATTTTTTTGAGTAATTGTGACCAGAACTTGTTAATTTAATTGTTGGTGAAATTGGAATTTTCCAGTTTTTAAATTGCAATTTTGAATACAAATTTTATCTCTCAACTTTAACAGGGTGAATAATTGTGATTTTCATGATGAGCAATTTGACCATTAAATTAGATCCCTCATCCCTCAAATTTGAGAGGGTGAATAATGATCTAGTTTAATTATTAGATCTATCTAAAATTATATAAAACTCTTAATCCATTTAAATTGTGCAATCTCAGCAACTGATATATAGAATTCCATCAATTTTTTTAAATTTCTGATCAGTTTTTGGACAAACACATCGCAGTTCAACTGACTGAAAAATTATATAAAAATAAAACCTTAAAATACTTCTTAAAACCTCAAGAACGTCATGTGGAACAGGAAATTACAAACTGTGTAATTTCCTAAAGAATCACAAGTAATCACTTACTCTCTTAAGATCTCATAAACCAATTAAATCTTAATAAAAATTAATCATCGTCATCAACAAAAAAAAAATTCCAGGAAAAGTACATTTTTACATATGTCGCGTTTTATTTTATTGAATTTACACGACAAATCATCATAACCAAATAAAACTTATGTGCTACATTTGAATTTCATAAAAAGAAAGATTTCTGTACAACATTTGAATTGGACAAAAACAAAAAGATTTTGTTTTAATCACTTAGAGGCGATTAGCCCACGCCTTCGAGAATGCGTACAAAGAGGATTGAAATCTGCGTCCGAGGAGGCCACAAATCCGTGCATTTATCTAATCTTCTCCGTTTTTCTTGAAATTAAAATGATAAATCCTACATTTTTATCTGAAATTAAAATGATAAATCCTACTTTCAGAACAACATTATTGAATGTTGAAACGGCCCCTCTTTCCAAGTGCTAGATCAGATGAAGATCAAGAAATTCTTTTCAGGTGCTAAATCAGATGAAGATCAAGAAATTCTTTTCAGGTGCTAAATCAGATGAAGATCAAGAAATTCAGACAATACAGCAACTGTTGGGGTTCTCGTCGCTCAAGTAATAAGTGTAGTCGCTGCAGTGATGACAGCTTGTTGGAAGAATGACATAAGTATGTTTCGCCGGCTCCTGCTTCTGGGCAGGTTTCTTGTCCTCCTTTTTGTCATCAGGCTTTTTGGCCTCAGGCTTCTTCTCCGGTTCTTTAGAAGGGCCGACGCTCACCAATTCAGCATATCCAAATTTTCTGAGACTAGCTGCGAGGCACACGGCATCTGTATCCCCAATTACAGTGATCTTCTGATCTTTCAAGTCAGCTGCTACAGAGACAACGCCTGCAATGGATCCACAACCTGGCTAAAATTTTGTACAAAGTATTGCTTCATTGAAAGCGCGATTCCCTAACTCAACTTAATAACAAATAAATAAACAGAGACTTATACCTTCGAACCCTGCAACCGTCTCCATGGCTCTCTTTTTGCATTTTTCACAATTTAACTGCACTTTCAACACGATTTTCTGCACCATCACGCACAGAATTCACGTCACAAAACCTCTTGAAAATAAAAGTAAAAAAAACGAGAACTGAATAAACCGCTGCCCTACCTGAGACATTTTGTCAGCCGCCGGAATGCAATAATACCTTCTCGATGAAAGAGCTCTTCTCTTCGTATGAAATCCCCTTGCTCAGGAGAAGTCTATAAATAAATGGAGGATAGAGTCGGCGATAGGAGCTAGTCATTTTAGAGACACTGGCCAGTGCTTACGTCAACCCTAGTGACGTATTAAGTCAATTTCTTGAAGCTAAAGCTTTCGAAAAGTAATTCTATTCAACCTTCTCGGAAGTTTCTTGGAAGCAGCGAGTCCATGTGAACGCCAAGAAAAAGGCTACGTGGACATACTAGAGTCACCTTCGAGGAGAGCCAGAGCCCCACAATTCCTGATGTTCACATCTATACAAAGGGTCAGATTATTTTCATATTTCTATCCAAACACCTTCTTTAATTTAATCATAATTTGTAATAATTAAAAATATTACATAAATAATAATTACATTTTATACATATTGAAAATATTTATATAAAAAATTAAAATTAAAATTTTTATCCAAAATTGGAAATGCATTTTTATTTTAATTAGGCAAAACATTTTTTCTATATAAAAGCTTTTTTAATTACAAAATACCATTAGTCATAAGTTTTTTTTTTCCAATAAAAAATTCCTCAAATTTATAAAAAGTATAAATTCTTTTACATATGCCATCACTGCTAGCTGTTTGTCATCAAAAAACAGCTCCAATTAAGAGACTCAATCAAAATAGGTCCAGCAAGGAGGAAATCTTTCAAAGACATTGATGGAGGATATGGGACTATCTATCCCATTTGAGAGAGCATCCGCCTCCCTGTTGAGAGAACGAGGAATGTGTTTGAAATTGATGTGGGTGAAGTGAGCGGATAGGTTCCTCGTGAGATTCAACCAGCCTTCGATATGAATAGAGTGAAGGTTGCATTTTTGAGTTATCCAGTCTATGATAACTCGAGAATCACCCAGAACGAGAAGATGGTTGATAGACCACAAAGCTGCAAGAGTAAGGGAGGCCCACAGTCCCAAGAGCTCGGCCTTAGTATTTATTCCCTCCCCACAGTTTAGGAACCACTTGGTAACCCTCGCCGAGGTCATAAGTTATTGATACCCAGCCTATCAAATCAATTATAAAATACCATTGGTCATATGTTATTTAATAATTTCTGTGGCGATTATTGAACATATTATAATTTCTGATGTCGCATGTGACCCTTCGAGCTCCGATTATGTCCCGCTGAGGTACGTAGCCATGGCGTCCAAATTTTATTTTATTCGTTGAAGAGTTGGCACCCACAGTCGTGTGGACGGACCAGCTGAGCTACAGGCCAATTTTGCATGGCTGTCAATATCTAATCTGCTAATCTGTTTGTTAATGTGGTCGAACTTGTTGGCATCGGATTAACTTGTGACTTGAGAAGTCGCGATTCAGGGGCATCTAAGTCGTCAAAATCACCGAGGGATTGTACCCGGCCTGAGCCACACGAACCCTTAACATGATTGGATTTTTTGTCCCCTCAGATTTCGAACCCGTAACTTTTCAACATGGAGTGGCTTAACAACACACTCTGTCACCCACTGTCCTACTGACATCTGTCAGATTTAATGATTTATATTCAATCTACCCCAACATTAAATATTATATAACAAATTGAATATTATTCAATTTACAACAAATACTTTTTCTATGAATATTAAAAATTTACTATTTACAACAAACCCCTTTTCTTTAAATATTAAAAATTTACAACAAACACCTTTTCTTTAAATATTAAAAATAAAAATTAATGTAAACAATTAAATTTTTAATTTCCTATAATACCTCCAAAATTAATATAAACAGGCCAGGGTGGAGTTACGGTGAACAACTGAAATCCAAAAGAAACTCAGATGGATGTGGAAAATGGAGGCGCAGTCATCTTAAACAGTGATCATAGTTGTTGCGATCACGTTTTTTTCAATGCAGAATTAAGAAATATGTATAAGTTCAATGCACATATTACCATTAAAGAATACCGTGATCACTGTGCTCTCCATGCACATGATAATACAATCTAACTACCACTATCACATCTGTTTGTTTGGATGGAGAAAATCATGCAGTATGCAAGTATATTATTGGTAATGTACAATTTTTTCTTGGGTACTGTACAGTCTTCTTTTATTTATTGGATATTGTCATATTACACTTTTCATTATTTAAAAGAATGAAATAACTTAAATTTTAATTTTAATAGAAATAATGGAAATAACACATAGACATGGTGCATATCACTCACCCAAATACATACATGCTGTAACTAACCTGTCACCTCATCCTGACATGCCTTCTATTATTATAAAATATATCTTACATACAGAGTTTCTATTCATCTGGGCTCTTATTCCGGTCAGATATAATAATAAAATAACATATAGAACATCACAATCTTATATTATTCTTTGCAGTTGTTTGGAGGCAGTGGTTACTTGAATGAATGGCCAAAGTGATAATAAGTAAAGTATTAGGAAAGAATAAAAAATATCCTTATATAAGTTGAATTAAAAAATAATTTTTTTTATTAAAATTAAGAAATATAGAGTATTTACATCTTTTCAAGCTAAAACAATTAGTAAAGTGGTGATGTGAATATTAAAGAGGGGAATTTTATATTTTTAACTAAATTAAAATTTTAAATTAACTTATAATTATTAAGAAGTTTTCGTGTGATTAAGAGGAGACACCAAAAACTCCATCCATGAATAAGGGAGGCTAGTATATCAATATAATTAATAATTGATATTGGTATGAGGATTGAGGTAGAGTTTTTAAGATATATTCATATGAATATAATTAATAATTGATATTGGTATAGGGGATGAATAAGGAAGGCTACTATATCAATATAATTAATAATTGATATTGGTATGGGGGACGAAGGTAGGGTTTTTAAGATATATCCATATGAATATAATTAATAATTGATATTGGTATAAGGGATGAAGGTAGGGTTTATACAAAAGTAAAGTTTTGCATGCTTAGGATTGAAGATCGAAGGACTCAATATGGGGGAGGAAGTGCTAGATGTTTAGGAGGATCAACTAGAGGGCCACTAGATTTGGTCTGATCGAGTGGCCCTCTAGTTGATCAATCCATACTGCCCCGACATGATCAATCCATACTAGAGTACATTCGTTGGAGGAGGAGATTTTGCAGATCCTATGTAAGTTGACAAAATCCCATTTTGACAACCATAAATATGACATGAATTTTCCATGTGATGGGAGATGGGGTGTCAAGATAGGACTAATCACAACCATGAGGAAGTTAAAGTGAGGTAGGGGTAATATCTGGCAGTACAATTCAATGGATCTAGTAGATTATTTTTTTTAATTTCTTGTGCATAGATCCAGACAAGGATTTATCTCTTACGCAAGGGAAAATTCCTCATGTAGTAAATTCTTTTGACAAAGTACCATTGAACATGGCATTAGGAACATTTGAAACACATTTATTTGCGGCAAGGATGGTAATGAGGGATGTTTAGTGACACAAGGCTTCATCGGAGCTATGCTAAACTATGACGCAAGTGTATCAAGAAGAAAGAGGGGGTAGTAAACCTCCAGTTGGGGGATAATACCAAACTACATGAGATTATGGGAAAGTAGAAGTAGGGTGATTCCCATGCAATAGAATGGGAGGTGATACCATTAAGGCCTAGATAAAGGAAAATTATGAATATGTGCAATCCAAAATAGATCTAAACAAGAAAATGATTGTAATACTAAGCGTAATTTAGTGATTAAGGTAACAATGTAAAAGAAAATGAAAAGCAAAGTGGAATAAGACAAAGGAGAAGAAATCGAGTTAATTGAAATAAAAAATAGAATATGAGAGGAGAAGAGAGAGGGGAATGGGAACTAAAAGGTCACTCCCTTTGCCTTCTCATTATCACATATCTCACTATTTCTTCATGTACTTTCACTCTCAAAGGGTCTTTTGTCTAGGAGGAGAAAATGAAAATAAAAAGGAGTTGTGTAAATTGTTGAATGACTCATAAACCTATAGCCTCTGGAGATCGTTGAAATAGAAATTGAAAAACCATTGAAAGTAGGTTTTCCCATATAGATTTCTAGGGTAAAAATATCTATGTATACATTCTAATTTGGTTTGTTGTGTGAATTTTTTTATTTATGCAATGGTTACACTCTACTAATTTAATTCCATTGTAAATTTTATGTGAAACATTGCTTTTCTTGTCTTCCACTCAGCCTTTTTCTTTCCCACATCAGTCGGATATCCTAGACTATCCATTCAGATAAAGAATGAAATCAACTATGGAAAAGTAGAAGTTATTTCTCCATAAATCCTATTTTTAATTATGTTTTTGTAATTGCCCCTATCGCTTAGTGTTTCCTCTTACCATTTCATTGAGCATTTGATATGAGCTACATATAGTATAAGTAAATAATCTTATCAAATATTTGGTTTTGATATACCTCATTGATTCCTTTAGTATGAGAATTGGCCCCTAATCCATTTTACTGAACATTATGTAGCATTATATTATCACCCTTAAAATCCTTCATTGTAGCATTCATTGTTGGATTGGAATCATCATTTGGAGAGATATATCACTTGTTCTGTTGGATAGTCTATGGTTGGAAATAAACAAATTCTCCCTTTGTTAGTGCTAAAACAACTCTCCCTTTGTAAAACTTAAGGGTGTTACATCTAAGTGAACACTAATCAATGCACTTAATAGTCATTTACCCTACCTTCCCATGTTGGGTTGTTATATTCTTTGCAGTGAAAGTTCACTTGAGGTGGATCAAATGATAGTAGAAGTCGAGGTGGATCGACAACAAGTCAAAGGTCAAGGTGGTTCGACCGGGTAAATTCAAAGTCGAAGGTCAAGGTGGCTCAACGTGGTAAAGACATCGACAATAATTCGAAGAGGTCAACTCAGAAGAGGTCGAAAGGCGAGCATGTGGAAACCGACTTAAGACTAAATCAAGGTCGATTGGTAATCTGAATTGGTAGTTGACTATAATAGAATCCTGATATTCATGGGATTTGTAGCCAATGATCTGCGTGGATCTGTAACCATTTTTGGGTGCCTTTTCTTTAGGGTTTTGCCTACTGTAAAGACTATAAAGAAGGCATGTTGTAATGATGTAAAAACTAATCTTTAATCTTTAGATGATGAATGGATAATCGCCAAGAATCAATAATATTTAGATGAAATCGCAGAGGCTACTGGTCATGTAGATGTACGCCGAATTTGCTATCGAGTTGTTCTTGTGTAAGCAAGAGGGTATGATGTCGATTTTGTCTTAAGTGTGGACCAAGGTTAGACATGTAACCTTTTATTTTGAATGAATAAGACAACAAGAGATAAAAATGCTCAAGGAATGTGGTTTTCCTGATTTGGGTTTCCATGGTAAAATCTGTGTGTACTGTGTGTTTTCTTTGTCATTTACTTTCTTGATTGAATCTTTCTTTGTCTCTTCTTCTAGGTTTATCATGGAAGTGTTATGCATTTCCTAACATGTGGTATCAGATCTTGGCTTAACAACCTTGGATCTAAGCTAAACCTTAGGTTTAATAAGAGTAGTAAGTCTGAAGTATTTAAAAGATTGTGTTAAAGAATGGCGAGCAGTTTGAGAATAGAGATCGAAAAATTCAATGGCCATAATTTTGAGCTTTGGAAGCTTCAAATTGAAGATATCCTTGTAGATTGAGAACAATGGATAACAATATATCCAAGTACCATGATGATGGGTATGTAGATGGAAGAATGGGAGAAACTCGAGAGAAGAGAAAGGAGTACGATTCGACTTTGTCTTGCAGATTCAATACTGCTAAATATCTCAGGTGAAGATTCAACCAAGAAACTATGGAACAAGTTGGGAAGCTTGTACCAGTCTAAATACCTGGTAAATAAGTTGTTTCTCAGAAATAAATTGTATCTTCAGAGGATGAGTGAGGGAAGTTCGTTGATTGAGCATTTAAATGTGTTTAATACCATTATAAGCCAGTTATCTTCTATGGATATTAAAATCATTGAGGAGGAGAAATGTATTAGCCTATTATCTTCTTTTACAGATTCCTGGGATTGCTTAGTCATGGCTATAGGGAGTAATACGACCACATTAGATCTAGAAGATGTTGTTGCATCTCTACTGTCAGAAGAAATGATAAGGAAGAACATGGAAGGATCGACCAAAGATGTTTTAGTGGCAAGAGGTCAACTAGTGGACATAGATAAAGGAAAATTCTTTGGTAGAAAGTCTAGGTTGAAGGGTAGATCTAAATATCATGTTCATTCGATGAGAAGATGTTGGAAATGCGGTAAAGTTGGGCATTACAAAAAGGAATGCAAGTCGAAGGCAATGGAATTTAGTACATGATCCAACTAGAAACAATCGAATGAGAGAAAGATGACTCCAGATAAGGGAGGCGATGTGTACCTAACATCGACCAATACACATCAGATCAAGATTCTTGGCTGATTGACTCAGGAGAATCATATCATATGACACCACATAGAGAATGGTTCTGCGAATATGAACAATATGAAGGAGGAGACATGTTCTTGGGGGATGAATCGACAACCAAAATTGTTGGACAAGGAAGAGTTCTACTGATACTGTAGGATGGGAGGAGTAGAACCCTTCCAAGTGTGCTACACATTCCGAGTTTGGAAAGAAACCTGATATTTGTCAGCAAGATGATTGATGCAGGGGTGCACACTCTATTTCAAAAGGATTCATGCAATATGTTCAAATGTGCGATGGTCTTAGTGAAAGGATTTCAGATTTGAACCCTATACAAGTTATTAGGGAGTGTCGACTTGACTAGATGAAACAACATCATTGTTCCTGAAGTCGACTCGAATTTTGACTTGCGCCGAGTTGATTCAAATCAACTCAGTAAGTCATCATAAAGTTGACCCAACCATGCTATGGTACGAGAGGATGGGACACACTGGAGAGAAAGGAATTTGAGCTATGCATAAAAAAGGTATGATCAAAGAATTTCCTGAATGCAATTTAGAAGTTGACTTTTGTGAACATTGTTTATATGGAAAACAAAGTCGGGTGAGATTCCCATCTAGTTTGACAAGGGAAAATGGGATTCTAGAATTGGTTCATAGTGATGTGTTTAGCCATGTTTTAGTTCCTTCACTTGGTGGATCTATGTATTATGTATCCTTCAAAGATTATTTCCAGGAAGACATGGATATATTTCATGGGGAAGAAATCAAAGGTTTTTGAGAAATTCAAAGAGTTTAAATCTCTTGTAGAAAACCAGATAGATAAGAATATTAAGGTGTTGAGAACTAACAATGGTGGTGAATTCTGTGGAAAGCATTTCATCAGTTCTACAAGCAGTGTGGCATAGCATGCCAAATTACCACACCATATACCCCACAACAAAATGGAGTTGCTGAGACAATGAACAGAACATTGATGGATAATGTAAGGAGCATGCTCAGTGGTGCTGGGACCACATAAGAATTATGGGCAAAGGCATTCGACACTGCAAAATATCTATTGAATATGTATCCATCGTCGGCGTTAGTCGACATGAATCCACATGAGGTATGGTTGGGTAAGAATCCTTCAGTTTCACATCTGAAAGTATTTGGGTGTGATGTATTTGTGCATGTTCTCAAGGAAAAGAGGAGAAAGTTGAACAAGAAGGCAATCAAATGTATTTTCATTCGATACAAAGAAGGAATGAAAGCATATAAGATCTGGGATCCCACATCAAGGAAAATAGTGTACATTCAAGATGTGGTCTTCAGAGAAGTTGGAAGTAAGTTTGAACTCGAAGAAATTGTTTAGACTGAGAATAATATAGAGAAGGTGTAGTTTGAACTGAGGAATGTAGAATATGATTCAGATGAGTTGAGTGAATCAAAAGAAGAGGTGGAACAACCAAAATCGGTTGTAAGGAGATCATAAAGAGTAAGAAAACTATTCAAAATGTATAGTCTACCCAAATTTCATTCCACATTCGTGTTAACTACCACCGATGATGAGCCCAAGTTGGTCGGGGAGGAAGTAGAATCAACAGAGGGAAAACTCTAGAAGGATGCCATGGTCGAAGAGATGGAATCCTTGCACAAGAATGAGACATGGGACTTAGAAAAATTACCTAGTGGAAAAAATCCTATCGACAACAAATGGGTATTCAAGAAGAAGATGAATGCAACATATCAATTTGAGAAATTCAAAACTCGACTGGTAGCAAAAGGATATTCCCAAGTCAAAGGAGCCGACTTCGGTGATATTTTTCCCTTGTTTCAGAATTAAATTCCATTAGAGTACTAATGTCTATGATTGTTGCATTTGATCAAGAAATAAAATAGAAGGATGTGAAGACAATGTTCCTACATAGGGACTTGGAAGAGGAAATCTACATGAAACAACCTCAAGGCTTTGTAGTAAAGGGCAAGAAATATTTGGTGTTCAAATTGAAAAAATCCATTTATGGTCTAAAGAAATCACCAAGGATGTGGTACCAAAAGTTCAACCCATACATCCTTAGTTTGATATTTGTGAGAAGCAAATCTAATAACTACATATATCCCAAAGAAGAAGGTGGATGTTTCATATATGTAGCATTGTATGTCGACGACATGTTGTTGATTGCAAACAACATGGATGCAATAGAGGAGGTGAAGAAGAAACTATCCTCCAAGTTTGACATGAAGGATCTCGGTGCAACACAATTCATTATGGGAATGGATATTAAGAGGAGGTGAAGAAGAAACTATCCTCCAAGTTTGACATGAAGGATCTCGGTGCAACAAAATTCATTATGGGAATGGATATTAAGAGAGATCGGGCAACTAGAAGGATTTGGTTGAACCAAATGAAGTATATTGAAACAATCTTGAAATGTTTCAACATGCAGGATTGCAAACCTGTAAAGGTGCCAATTCCTATGGGAGCAAGGCTAACTCCTAAACAGTGTCCAAGGACACGGGAGGAAATAGAGGAAATGAAACATGTTCCCTATGTAAGTGTTATTGGTATTCTAATGTATGTGATGGTCTGTACCCGACTAGACATTATCCATGTAGTGGGAGTGTTGAGTAGATACATGTCGACACCTGGGAAGGAGCACTAGACAACTGTCAAGAGAGTATTCAAGTATTTGTGTGGCACAAAATATTATGCTATATGCTACCAAGGAAAACCTAGAGGTGAAAGTGAATTAAATGTACATGGATTTGTCAACATCGAACGGGCTAGAGATTTGGATCGACGGAGGTCAACCAGTGGATATGTGTTCGAAATGTTCAGTGGAGAAATCAGTTGGATGAGTAAGCGACATGTGGTCATAGCCCTGTCAACAACATAAGCTGAATACATGGAAACCACTCATGGAAGAAAAGAAGCAGTATGGTTGCAAAGGTTGTGTTCAGGAATTGGGTTTGAGCAGAGAGCTATGAAGATAAGTTGAGATAGTCAAAGTGCATTATTTGTAGCAAAGAACCCATCTTATTATTCTAAGACTAAGAACATTGATGTACAATACCATTTCGTGAGAGACATGGTGGACAGAAACAAGGTGTTGCTGGAGAAAGTAGACACATTGGAAAACATAGTAGACTCTCTGACTAAGTCAGTGAGTTCTATGAAGTTATCTTGATGCATAGAGGCAATGAGAATTACTTCCTTGGGTTTGTGAATGAAAGTTCATAGGTCTCATGGTTTCAACAAAGAAAACAACAAGTGGGATAATGTTGGGTTATATTCTTTATAGTGAAAGTTCAGTCGAGGTGGATTGATTGAAATTCAAAGTCAAGGTGGATCGACATCAAGTCGAAGGTCGAGGTGGTTCGACCAGGTAAATTCGAAGTCGAAGTTCAAGGCGGTTCCACATGGTAAAGAAATCGAAAAAAACTCGAAGAGTTCAATTGAAAAGAGGTCGACAGGTGGGAGTGTGACAAGGCATGTTGTAATACTATAAAAACTAATCTTTAATCTTTATATGATGAATGGCTAATCACCAAGAATCAATAATATTTAGATGAAATTGTAGAGGTTGTTGGTCAGGTAGATGTAAGACGAATTGGATACAAATTTGTTCTTTTGTAAGAAAGAGGGTATGATTTCAATTGTTTCTTAGGTGTGGACCAAGGTTAGACATGTAATCTTTTATTCTGAATGAATAATACAATAAGAGAGAAGAATGCTCAAGGAATTTTGGTTTTCCCGGTTTGGGTTTTCAGGGTAAAATCTATGTGTATTGTTTGTTTGCTTTGTCATTTTACTTTCTTGATTAAATCTTTCTTCCTCCCTTATGCTAGGTTTAGCATGGAAGTGTTCCTCATTTCCTAACATCCCACGGGTTGACTCCTCTTTGAAAAAATTATTGAAGTGAAAACATAGTTTGTCAATTGTTCTTAGTCTTTTGTTTTGTGGACACTAATTGCATGTTGAAAACTATTTAGATTGAGGTCACTGGGCATACACAGTTGGGCATTTTGTATGGGTAGGTGTATGGTGTTTTGTTGGCCAACGTCACATAAAATCCCAACTTGAATACATATTGAATTAATTATTGTTGATTAATTGAAATACAACAAAGTAATAATCAACATAGAGGTTAAAGCCACCATGAACAACAAAGTTCTATCTCATTGAATTTTCCGTTAGAGTTGACCATTACCATTGATTATTTATAAACTATGAATGCATCTAGATTCCCCCCCATGGATTTGTTTCTTTGGGCATTGTTTTTGGTCAATTGGAGCAATGATAATGCATGGCATTTTACACAATTAATAACTCATAGTGCTCCACAAGCACAATAAAACAAAAATAATTATAGAATACTATTGATTCAAATTGTGAATTTAGCATTGACAGATCAAGATTGATTCTAATTTCTAGAGAAATTGAAAAGGAAAAGAAGCTTTGCTCTTAATTTTAATGTTAAATTGGTAGTGAATACAAATTGTGAAAAATCAAATTTAAATTATACAAAATATTTTTGTTGGTGAAGCGAATGTGATATAAGTCTCTTGTTTATGATTCATAAGGTATCACAAAATTTGAATCCTTGACCATGATGCAACTGCTAGAAACTTGTAGAGCTAGCACGACTAAAGAAAATAGAGAGATATTAGAATACCTGCATGTTGTTAATGTTCAACTTCAAGAAGAGAAAAAGAACTTGAAGGAATAGGTCCAAATGTTTAACTAAAGGATGAGAGAGATGGAGAAGAGCCTCGATATTTTGACAAGGTATTGGGGGGGTTATAAAAAGGGGTATCTAGTAAAAATGGTTTCTTATTATTATTGGAAAGGTGTATTGGGAGGGGGGTTCAACAAAAGGATATTGGGAGGTATTTATTAATATCTAGTGAAATTCGGGGTAATATTTAATATCCCATGAACACATGTGTTGTGTCACAGGTTCATGGAGTGAATACCACATGACAATGACTGAGACAACTCTACTAAGCTAATCTTCCAAAGAAAATTCTCAAGAGCATCTTGGTGAATTTGAAAAGCATACTAGAGGGATTGGATCAAAATTGTTATGGTAGATAGGATATGATAGACAATTGATATGAAAGAGAAGTCAAGGCATCCTAAGCCCCATTGTAGCTTAACGAAGGGTCAAAAATGAAGGCTTGGGTTTTTCTGGATGAGAGGAAAAGGCCATGAAAACTGATATCACATTTGTGAGGGAAAAAGACATGGAAAAATTGGCTTGCTTATCAAAAGAAAGAGAAACAATACAAAAAGGTGGAAACCCACTACTACATCATCCTTCTTTGGGTGGATTACAAAAGGGTAGTGATGAGAAGAGTTCAAAGGCTTATCCTACACCTACACTCAAAAGAATAAGTAAGCAAATTAGCCAAAATAAGAAAAAGAGTCACAGATATGCATCACGTAAGGCATCCCTTGTTTTTAATTTCTACAAGAATAAAATCCATAACACTTTCAACTGTCGGTAGTTAGAGGCATTCTCATTTTGTGGGAAGAAAGGTCATTTTGAGACATATTACTAGGAGAAGTAACACACATGCCACAATCCTGAATGGTTTCAGAGGAAGAATGGAAATAAAACTTCCCCAATTCAATAATGAACTTAGAGGTACATGGAGAGGAGGATTATGTCCAGTATTCCATGTAGTAGCAAGAATAAATTTTTCCACCATTGCCAATTGAGTGGACATTGGGAGGTAAAGTGTTGGTGACTTCATCCAAAGCTTCACCCCAAGAACCGCACAACCAAGAGATGAGTGTGGAGATTGAAGCCTAATATAGATAAAGAACTCACTACATCTCCAACCCAAGAAGCAGAAGTAATCAAAAGATTTATAACATCACAAGAGGTTAGCATCACCATCGAAGAGGAAAATAGGTTGATCTCAATAACCAAGAAAAGCCCATTCCAATTGTTACCTTCAATCTTCTAGAAGAAGTTTACCTTCATGGAGAAGTATCAAAGATTGATGTAGGAAGGCCTATGACAATCCCTCATCATTGTACTATCCAAATATTGAGGAATTCCCTCATCCTCAAGACTATATTCTATTGATGATTTTCTCCTATACTTATACATGTGTAGGATTCATCGAATGCTTTGGGTAGAAGAAGGTGCTATAATTGCACATAAATGTTGTCATCCAAATGAAATTGTTGTAGAGATGGAGTGCTTGTAAGCATGTGCAAGCATCATAGAGTTGTTTACATGTTGGGAAGCCACTAGTTCTAGTACAAGAAGGTAAAAAATGTTTCTTTTTGTGGGGTTATTGCATGAGGGTATAGTTGTCAATATTTCTCTAAACAAACATAGAATAACATTCAACTTGGCTTCATTAACTTACAATATGGACCATCTCCAAGTTTGAGAGATATGGGAATGAATGTTGATTCCAGAGTTTATATCTAGAGTTAATGAGTAGACTTCTACATTGCAGGAATAAGTGATCCAGGAACCAAATATGAAGGCATAGCTAGAATATAATCTAGTAGCTAGAACCATGAGCTAGAGTCAAAGTTGTATCCAGGGGCCAATGTCAAATCCATGTTCTAGAGAAGTAGACAAAAGGCACATTGATCTAGATAAGTTTCCTCTAAGATTTTGGATACCAAAAATCCTGTCAATGGGGAAGTGTGATATGAAATGGATCCATACAAGCGAATGGTTGTAAGACTCAATATTTGTGAGGATAATTCAATTATTAATGAAGGTTAGTGAATATGTGAAATACAATACAAAGTAAAATGGAATAAGACAAAGGAGAAGAAAAAATGAATTAATTAAAATAAAATTAAAAAGAATAGGAGAGGATAAGAGAGAGAGGGAGAACTAAAATATCAATCCCTTGGTCTTCCCATTATCCCATATCTCCCTATCTCTTCATTTACTTTCACTCTCAAAGGGTCTTTTGGCTAGGGGAAGAGAACGCAAAGGACAAAGGAATTGTGTAAATTGTTAAATGAGTCATAATCCTGCCAATTACATTGTAAACCAAATATTGTCAAATAGAGACTGATCAACCATTCTACGTTGGTTTTCCAATTTGGGTTTCTAGGGTAAATAATATTTTCGTACGTTGTGATTTGTTTTTTTGTGTGGATGTTTTACTTTTTCAATGATCATGTTCTACTAATTTAATTCCATTGTAAATATTTTGTGAAATGTTGCTTCTCTTGTCTACCACTCATCCTTTTTATTTCCCACATCTACAATATATCCTAGACCATCCATTTAGATAAAGAATGAAATCAATGATGGGGAAGATAGAGTTTTTTCTCCACAACTTCTATTTTTAATTGTGTTGCTAAAATTTCCCCTATTGCTCAACTTTTCTTCTTACCATTTCATTGATCATTTGATATGAAATACATATAGTATAAGTAATAATCTTATCAATTCCTTAGTTTTGATATCCTCATTAATTCCTTTAGTATCAGAACTAGTGTAGCATCCCCATCCTTGAACTAGTCCATGCCACACAAAATTTATGTCTTTGATACAATTTAATTAATAACATGATCTGCATATGCTCAGAATTAGGAAATTTAACAACATACATTTCATGCATAAACAAGTATAATAAAACATGTAGAATTTATATAAACATTCACAATGTAAACAACATAAAAAACCACCGACAAAATAACACTCATATTTTTAATAATTCACCAAATGCGTGCAGACCTCAAACTTTTCTCCCAGTCATAGACTATGTTGCTCATAAAATCTTAGAAGTAGGTCACCCCCGAGCTGAGACTAGAAACTCCACAAGGGAAGGCTTCCTAAGATAGAATAAGGTCTAACCAACACAATAAAAATTAGGTCAAGCTGCCAAATGCTACAACTAGCCTACAACCTCTCATTTCCCACAACCTATCCCACCCTAGAAAGTGTGCCCCTTATTTTCTCAACTATACTTTGGTTTCCCCACTTCCCTTACATGGCTTCAACAACATGCTACACAAAAAGTCTTAGATACTTATAGCTATTTCCTAATTCAGATTTTATGAGAAGAACGAAATGAATACTAATTATTATTAAAGGATGCTTAACACAGAATAAAATAAATACAATAAAATGGGTTTCTACTCAATAAGGAAATAAGCTGAAACTGTAAAATGTAGTGGAAAATAATCTTGCTGGAATGGTGGCGGCTTATCTCTGAGAAGAGATGTGACGACTGTGCTCATTCGCCAAAAGATGATTAAAATGAGGCTATGAAGGCATTTTGACAATAAGAATGAATGCCAAAAACATATACATCCAAAATCCTAACCCTAGGAGATGATGCGCCAAAAGTCACATGGACCTCGTTGGGGTAAGTTAGTACATCAACTTCCCGGGGTCGTAACGTTTGCATACCATCTTTGTTTTAGGCGCACGATAGCCCATTGGAAAGGTATATATGAGGAATACACATTTTTCCAGTATAATTTGACTCTGTCCACAATGTAACTATGGAGATTCATAAAAACATTGTTTAGGGCCTCAAAATGGCCCCATAAGTCAGGGACCCAAAAGATAGGAAAAAACTACCAAATTGGAAAAATGCCAAAATGAACCAATTGGGATAGGTGGGAGGTGACCGACATCCATATGGATCAATAATCCCCCCTTAGCAATAAATGGTCTCCATTGCGTTGAGTTCCCCCATTAGATGAGGAAAGTTCTGTTGAATTTGGCCCTTGGTGAGCCACTTGACTTGTTGCAGGAGCTGCCTTACTTTGACAACTCGACAAAGCTTGATCCTTTGTTGTCGAGTGACCTTGACCTGTGTGTCCACAATATGATCATGAGATTCCTGTTGCATGCATTCAGGGTTGAAATTTGTTGGTGTCAATTGTTCTACTATCTATGAGGTGTCCAATAATGGTGGGAAATATGGTTGAAGGAGAGCCACATTGAACACTCGGTGTAGGCCAAGGAAAGGGGGAATGTTGAGCACAAAATCATTGTCACCCACAACCTTGGTGATGGTGTAAGGTACATAACAGAGCGGGTGAAGATTCTTATGGGGCCTTGTAAGGTGTTCTTTTTACAATTGCAACCAAAATTTGTCTCCCACATGAAACTTATGTGGCACCCGATGTTGATCATGGCACTGCTTGTACTCGGCATTGGATTTCTATAAAATATCTTGAACATATTGGAGGATGTGATGGATCCTCTCAATGAACCAGGTGTCTTTGTCAAATTCAATTGGAATAGGGGATGAGTCGGCTGAGGTGGCCGTAAGGGGTAGTGCAACATCCATGCGACCCAATGGTTGGAATCCCAACCCCACCTGAAAGGCGTTGTGGCCAGTTGAGCTATGTAGGGATCGATTGTAACTATGTTGAACATAGGGAAGAATCTCATCCCATGTGCGGGGGTGCTTGAAATTGTACATGAGTAGGATATGCACGATCCTCTGATTGATGACCACAATTTGGCCATCTGTCTGGGGGTGGAAAGTAGTGGATTTGGTGAGATTGGTGTCCAACAATGATCAGAGGCTCGACCAGAATGTGCTGAGGAATTGAATGTCCCGATCTAAGAAAATGGTTTGTGGGATTCCAAAATGTACCCATACTCATTCAAATAAGAGCTTGACAGTGGCCTCTATATGATGCTCTTCTTACAGGTGGCCAAAATCACCAACTTGGAAAAGTGATCAACAACCACAAAAACAAATTCATTTCCCCTCTTGGTGGACGAAAGGCTAGACATGTAGTCCATTAAGATGGATTCCCATGGCCTGTCAGGAGTAGGAAAAGGGGTGTACATGCCCTATTTATTAGTGGTCAGTTTGCCAATAGCAAAGGAAGTGCATGACCTAATATACTTGCCCATATCCTATCAAAGTTTTGGCCAGTAGAAATGTTTATGCAATACTTCCAGTGTCTTTTCGAAACCAAAGTGTCCTACCACCCGAATGTAGTGGGCTTCCCAAATCATCTTCGCTCACTCACTTGATGGAATGCAGAGATGGCCCATATGGCACAACAACCCGTCCTGAAGATGGAAATTATAGAAAACTGAGTTTGCGCCCAATATTTGGTAGGTGGTGGTGAAGTCAGGGTCTTTCGCATAGAGTTGGGGCCATCCAGAAGTCTCGGGGTCGCAAGAGTCTAGCATCGTGGTGAGTTCCGCGACTGGAGGTCAGTTGAGGCAATCAATGAATCAATTGGTACTTCTTGTTTTATACTTGATGTTGAGGTGGAACTGTTGCAAGTATGTATACCACTTCTGATGGAAATCATTCTACAATTTTCCTTGTGTCTACCTGAACTGTAGTGGCTTATGATCAGTGTGGATGATTGTCTCCTTCCCAAGAATGTAATGTCTCCATTGGCGCAAGGCTTTCACAATGGAGTACATTTATTTTTCGTAAGTAGGGTACTTACGAACAACATATGATAGTGTCTCACTATGATAGGCCATAGGGTGGTTGTGCTGAGTGAGAATGATGCCCACAACATAGTCTAAAGCATCTGTCTCGATCTCAAAGGGATACTGCAGGTCCAATAATGAAAGTATTGGGGCTGAGCACAAGCGTTGCTTCAAATCATATAACTCTTATTGTTGGGACAAGCCCCACACAATATTTTCCTTACTGCCACCTTTGGTTACTTGGTTGAGGGCCCATGCAATATGGGAGAATCCCAACATGAACCTACGATAGAAATTGGCAAGGCCCAAGAAGATCCGAAGTTGTGTGAGTGTAGTTGGGGCTGGTCAGTCACAGATGACTTGGATCTTGGTTGGATTCACATGTACACCATGCTGATAAATGATGTAGCCCAGGTAATGGACCATGTCTATGTCAAAGGATCATTTTTACAAGTTGGCATATAGCTTGTGCTACCGCAGGGTGTGCAAACCTTGTTGAATATGTTGCAAGTGTTCCACCCAAGTCTTGTTGTAGATGAGGATGTCATCCAGATACACCATTACAAAATTATTGGTGAAAGGTCGTAGGATATCGTCCATCATCCTCACGAAAGTGGCTAGAGAATTTTTCAAACCGAAGGGCATGACCATCCATTCAAAAAGGCCTTCTTTTGACTTGAAGGTGATCTTCCATACATCTGTCTGTTCTATTGGGACCTGGTGGTAGCCGGACTTAAGATCAATCTTACTGAAGTATTTGGCCCTCATGAGCTGATCAAGGAGGTTTTTGATTTGGGGAATTGGGTACCGGTTCTTGATTGTGATTTTATTTAGGGCCCAGTAGTCAATGTAGAGTCGCCAGGTCCTGTCTTTCTTCTGCACCAGCACGATTGGGCTCCCACAAGGTGATGAGTTGAGATAGATTCACCCCTTTTGGAGAAGTTCTTAGATGTTCCACTTGATCTCTTCATTCTCTAACAGAAAGTGGCGGTAGACTGGCCAATTGGCTAGTAGTGTGCTAGGGGTCAGGTCGATGGGATGCTTGAACTGACAGTGTAGAGGTACCCTGGTAGGTGAGGAGATAATATCTTAATATTCTTCCATGACCTTATCCACTTACTTCTACTATGTACAGAGGTCGGCTGCGGAGGCCCTAGATGTGGCTGTGATCTTTCACCCACTCTGAGAGTGAATAAGGAAGAAGACAAAATTCTTGGTCTGAGAGATGACCTTCCTGCATTTCTTGGTAAATATCAATGAAATAACACTAGGTGGGACTACCTTGGGTATCTTGTACAATTTATTTTTCAAAGTAATAATAAAACTGTGAGGCCTAGACTCATATACAAAATGAAATTTCCATAAATAAGGTTTTCCCAAAAGAACATTATAGACTTTGAGAGGATAAACATCACACAATACATTGTATTTGAAGGGCTTGATGTTGTATGATAGGTGACACTGTTGGATGATGTGGATATCGCTTCCTTGGCAGAGCCATCCAATGGTGTAGGGTTGCGGGTGCGGCGTTATTGGTAGGGATAGCTGCTTGACGACATCTATTGAGATGAGGTTCTTCTAGATACTGCTGTCAACGATGAAGTGAAGCGAGGTGCCTTTCATCCACTTCTATGAATGAAAAAGGTGCTCGCATTCTATGGCTCGTTTGGTTCACCAGGATGGAGCTTGGTGGTAGCAATGATAGAACTAGGTTCCACATCAATGATCAATCTCCCCCTTTCTGGTTCTGAATCAGAGTCAAAATTGACATATGATTCAGAGGCTTTGACATCATCCACCAACAAATTATTTAAGCGTTAATCAACAGTGTTATGCCAAGGGCTATTATGGAAGTCACACCACTTCCCGGTATATTTCTTTTTATTTTCGGTGTCCTTCTTTGCTTGCGGCTTGGAATCGTTGTCTTGAGGCTGTCCATATTTTCTGTCATTTTTTCTGCAGGTTGGGGACGCCCTTTCCTTTATTTTGCTGTGCGGGGTTCCCAGGCCCAAATTTTTGCGTCTTTTGTTTAATCTTCTGCTCGATTTTGATAGCATATCGGTAGGCTGTGCCCAAGGACGAGATGTCTAGAAAATCCATTTCATCCTAGATGTATCTATGAAGACCACCGCTATACTTTAGCACTAGATGTCACTCATAATATTTGATACCTATCTTGGTGCGCAAGGTATGGAAGATATTTGTGAACTCGGGTACTGTTTGGTCTCTTTCCTCTCATAGTGTGGTCCATTTTGTACACAGGTTTTCATAACTTACGATAGGGTAGTATTGTTCCTTAATAAAATCCCTGAAGGAATCCCAAGTGACCATGACTGTAAATAATGAGGGTTCCTCTATTTCCTTTTACTCAGAGAAAGTTTCCCACCAATATTTGACATGGGGAACGACTTTGAGGAGCGCAAAGTAATCTTTTCTCTATTTGAAAAGTTATGGACAAAGAAATATTGTTCTAGTAGATTCAACCATTTGTCTACAACATGTGCGTCTATTTGAACTTCATATATAGAAATATCAAAGTTGATTTGTACATTGAAGGGGGAGACACCTCCACTTGAGGAAGATGTGTCACCTATTGGTAGTCATCAAAGGATTTGCGCAAAACTATTCATCATGTCATTCCTCTGTTGTGTGAGGTATTCCTCGAGAAACATTTTGAAAGGATATCATGTCTCTCCATATTTCATTTCTACCACCATGAGAGGTCGCTTGGGCATGCAAGATATTTTTTCCTCAAGGGAAACAAGCTCAAGACCCAATTATTTGTAACTTGACCTCGTCGGGGACATGCATTAAAAACGACAAGGAGCAGACCACTCTGATACCACTCATCCAGATTTTACGAGCATAACAAAATGAGTATAGATTATTATTAAAATATGCTTAACGTGGAATAATAGAGATACAATAAAACTGATTTCTATTCAATAAGCAAATAAGCTGAAACTAGAAAAGTTGAAACTATAAAATACAACGAAAAATAAGCTTGTTGGAATGGTGGCGACTTATCTCTGAGAAGAGATGTGATGAATGCCCTTTCTAGAAGATGATTACAATGAGGCTCTGAAGGCCTTTTGACAATAATCACGAATGCCAAAACTCTATACATCCAAAAACCTAACCCTATGAGATGAAGCGCCAAAAGTCATGTGGGCCCCGTTGGGGTAAGTTAGTACATCAACTTCCCGAGGTCGTAACTTTGGCATACTATCTCCATTTTAGGCGCATGATAGCTCGTTGGAAAGTTCTATCTTAGGAATACACATTTTTCCATTAAAAACTGAATCCGTCCACATTCAAACTATGGTGAGCCCTAAAAACTCTGTTTAGGGCCTCAAAATGGCCCTGGAAGTCAGGGACCCAAAAACTAGGAAAAAAATGCCAAACTAGAAAACTACCAAAATGAACAAGTTGGAATAGGTGGGAGGCCACCGAAATCCATCTATATCATTTCCGATCACCATGCAAAACAATTCCTAGTAGTTCTGTCACCCATAGAGAATGCCCACAGGCCTGACAACTTGCCTCTTTAGTATGCACACATATATGATAGTCTGCTTCTTCATCTCAAACTACCCAGTTCTTATGGATACAATCAACTGCCAAGTACATGTACAAATGGTGGTAGTAGGAAGTTAATAAAGGTCAAAGTGCATGAGATAATAATGAGAGAATGATGGTCAAAATGATGGGAAATTACTCTAAGTTCTCATATATATTTGCATGTTCCCAACTTGACACTTGTCAGGTTGGGAAGTACCTTTTCCCCACTTGGATTGTACGTTCCCCACCTTTAGAAACTTAGGATAAATAATTACAAGACTTCAAATTTAGGAAATATTGTTATAATATTTCCTTGGCTTAAGCCCCCTTTGGCTTAGCTCCTCTTCCAAGACCCTTAGCCCCCTTTCCCTCTAGTGGATTTCTATCCTCCCATACTCTTTTGTCTAGTTGGTCTACATAGTGATGTTTTTTTATTAATAATTCGAGTGTGATTACATATTTGTTATAACCCTAATTTGCACAAGACATGCTTACCTGGCATCATGCCATCTCAGATTCCTTCTTTGCCAAAACACTGCTGAACAACTCTTCTTAAAAACCCCTTTTATAAGGACCCATGTGCCCTGCTCCATTACTGAATGCGTGTACACGCTAGCTAACCCAAGATAGCCCACATGTACCTACAAAAGCACGGAAAAAGGAAAGTTGCTGACAGAACACACAACTTTGGGTAAGTTAACTAAACCTTTCGACCATGCATGGCCGGTCACTCAACCAAATACCCAACTTCTTCTAGCCTATAAAATAAGGGTTAGGGGTCCCATTTGAAAGGAGGAGAATCATAGTAAAGAAACTATACCTGATTGAGAATTCCCTTTGTCCCAACCTTTAGCCATCCTTGTACAAAGAGAAGTATAGAGAAAATCAATTGGATGTCAGTGGAAGAAGATCCCAGGACCAAGATCGAGGAGAAATAGCCGACTTTATCATTGTAAGGTATCATTGTGAAGTTAATAAAAGAGTTTCTTTTCCCATCCCACCATATGAGATTGCCATTATTGGAATATTGATTGCATGATTGATTAAATATCTAACCCGTTAGTTCATAGATCAAATGCATGTGGAGTTATTTGTTTGTCTTTAGTGAATGTAGGTCAACAATGGGAGGAGAGTTGCAGTCAAAGAACGACCAAGCGCGAAAAGGGATCGACATTAAACATGAAGAATAAGGTATGTCAACTTAATCTCTTGAGCCTTGTATTTACATATGAGTAATGGGGGTCTAGGCATGGGATGATGGTAAAAAGTAAGAATCTTTAGTTCATTTCTGCATGCATGATAAAAACCTTAGTTCTAGTCCGTAGGAGGGATTTCCCACCCACAACAGAATTGGCGACCGTATTGGGGAACTCTAGGGTTTTTGGGAATAATTTTTCTTGGGTATTTTTAAGAACTGGTTTCATTCCTTTCTTTTAAATTTTCTGCAAAAGTCTGAGCTAATAGAGATTCTAGTCTTCCATACCGGTTATCTCTATTTCTTTGCTTTACTGCATCTTTTTTTCGAGACCCACAGAGGTACACATGACCTGTATAAGGTCTGCATGCCTGTACTCACACCCTACCCTCACATAGCCCGCGTGTACATGCTAGCTGAGGAAGTGTCAGTCGCGTGTATGATTTCAGAAAATCTCTTTTAGAGAGGCAGTCATCCTCTCCCCTGTCAGAAGTAATCCTTCTCAGGGGTTTTCTGGAACTCATTCTAGTCTTTGTTTTTTGCAATTTTGTAGCTTAGGTTTCACCTTAGAATGGTTTTGTTCTATGAAATTTTCCTTCAATTGTTTTCTTTTTCTGTCAAAGTAAGTTTCTAAGTCTTCAAGAGATTTCGGTTCTCAATACCAGTAGTATTTTCCAGTGCTTGATTGCTTGTCGTTTCATTTTTTGAAGAGTTGCAAAGGCACACGTGGCCTGCATAAGGTCTGCATGCATGTACATGCGCTCTGACCTTACACAACTCACGTGCACACGTTGGTTGTTGAACTGTCGGCAGCGTGCTTGTTGAGAAAATGTTTTGGTTTAAGGAGAGGCAGTCATCCTTTCCTTTTCAAGAGTTATAACTCTCAGGTTTCTTGGTCTTTGTCATATCATTTTTAGGCTAGGTTGGATTTCAGCATAGCTTGCTTTTTCATTGAAAGATTTCTTGTGTTTCCTAGCTTTTTAAACTTATTTTTAGCTTGAAATTTTAAGAAAAATGACTTTCTTTTTCATTGTGTTTCGTAACTTGCATTTCTTGGGGGGCCATGAATCGTGCATTCATCAGTTTTTTTTAGAATATTTTGTTATTTTTTCTTTGATTGGAAGAAAATATATAAAAAAAAAAAATTAGTTTGTTAGATCTCTTTCTTTCTTGGAATTTTCTTTGCATTGTTATTTGAAAAAAAAAAAGAAATTAGCATAGCGTTGTGTTTTCTTCTAATTTTAAAAGCATTTCAAAAAAAATAAAAAATAAAATAAGAAATATAATCATTCTTTTCCAGTGTTCATGTAAGTTTCATCATTTTTTCGCAAGAGTCTTAACAACATTAGTTGCACTACCATACCTTTTTTGAGTAAATAAAGCCAGTAAAAAGAATGCTAATTAAAATTTACTAGACTTTCTGTTTGTAGAGTCCATCAACTAGATTAGGCTAGAGCCTTGATTTAGGTTGGAGAGGAAACTCTTCAAGTCTATAAAACAAACATACGAGTCTGTGCTAAGGAGTGTAGAATTCTAGGAACATGGAAATTATCTGGGATGCCCCTCTAACATAGGGGCTAAACATGAGGTCACGTGAGGAAAGGTAGCAGAGATAACCCCTCCAAAGATGGACCAAGCGTAGTGGGGGAACGCATATAGAGGATTTGTATTGGGATTCTATTGATCGCATTTGCCACAGAGATTCGTGAGTCTCGAATCCGTTCGAGGTCCTCAGTTGTCTTCTAGAACACTTGCTTTCGATACCCTTGATAGGTTTTAGGCTTGATACCCTGCTCATTGCGGTCCACCCGACTGTCGACTATACTCGCCTGGTGATTGTTCATGAGCTGGCAACCTAGTTGCCTTTATTTTAGGGACTTACACAGGTGACTGCGGGGGTATACCGCAGTACCTAGGGTAGACATCGGTCCATGATTCGCAGAGTATACTTGGAGGGTGCTTCCATATTTGAGTTGCACTTGCACCGGTAAGTTTCTCTAGTGTTGGTTGGTGTAACTGTTCTTCCAACTAGTTAGTCGTTTGCTTGATTTGCCTTTATGAACTTTTAGTGTGTGCTCTGTGCTCCCTACTTTTCCATAGTGAGTTAGTCAGTTGTGGATTTGGGTCTCTAACCTAGGGTGGTAGACCACCCACTCCTCTGGTTGAGAGGACTTTTTAGTCTTCCGCTTAGAAACGTAGATCCGCCTCTTTATAGGCGTTGTTTTGATAACACTGGTTTGTAAGAGTTAGTGTGTGAGACTTTTACAGACTTGAACGATCCCAAAAAGAGAGAACCTGTGCATAAAATATTCATGGCTAAAGTTCTCGGTGATACCAACCAAGGAGCCCCTTCACAAGGGGATTCTTGTGCTTTTCCCTTCTTCGAAAACATTGGCATCCCTTTGATGGCCACTTTGTACATTCCTGGATTGAATGTGGGACTACTAGTTTGGTTGGGTGCCATTCCAAATGTCCCAAATGCTCTTGATGCTTCTTAGTTAAGCACTTTATGTCATGGGAACCATGTTGATGTTTCTTCGTCAACAAAGTCTTCTCCTCCTTCTCCTGCCTCTGGTGAAGGTACAGTTACTAGTAACCGGAAGTCTAAACGAAATAGACAGAGGAAGAATAGGAAGGATAAATCACCAACCTCTGTGAGTCATGTTGGAGATAGGTCAAAAACCTCTGCAAGTCACGTTGAAGACCAACACCCAACCTCTATAATTTATTCTTGGGGCAAACACCCACCCTTTGCAAGTCATGATGGGGGAAAAAGTCCAGTCACTACTAGTCATACTGGTAATAGGTCTAAAGCCTCTACAAGTCATGTTATCGACCCATCACCAGACTCTGCAAGTCATGTTGGAGATGTGCAACCAACCACTACTAGTCATGTTGGGTACATTAATTCTGTTGAGAAACCTAGATGGATAGGAGGTAAGCCTAAGTTCCCTTGTAAGCTTTGCAAGGGAGATCACCTTACTCATTTGTTCCCTGGCATTCTAGAGGTACAAAGATTGTGGTCCTTGTCTACAAGCTCTTCTGATTCTGAGTCTTTCGAGGTTTCCTCACAGTTTATTCAACCATTGGTTGACAAAGTGGTTATGCTGATGCAGTCATCGTCTAATCCCACTCCTCCTCTAGGGGGCGAGGTACCTTTAGACCTTGTAGTCTCACAGCCTATTCATCCATTGGTTGTGAAAGTGGTCATGCCGATGCAGCCATCGACTCATCCCACTCCTCTTTTGGGGGTGAGGTGCCTTTAGACCATGTAGTCTCTCAGCCTATTCAGCCATTGGTTGAGAAAGTGGTCATGTCGATGTAGTCATCGGTTGATCCCACTCATATTTTGGGGGGTGAGGTGCCTTTAGACCATGTAGTCTCTCAGCCTATTCAGCTATTGGTTGAGGAAGTGGTCATGTTGATGCAGTCATCGGCTAATCCCACTCCTCGTTTGGGGGGTGAAGTGCCTTTAGACCATGTAGTCTCTCAGCTTATTCATCCATTGGTTGAGAAAGTGGTCACATCATTTCACTCTTCGGCTGATCCCACTCTTCTCTTGGGGAGTGATGCATCTACCGACTATGTTTTTAGCATTTCCAGTTCAGTACTTTCATAACAAGGGGGTATTCCGCTCGTTCCGAGTACACCCCCTCCAATCCCTAGGATGGTTTCATTTGATTGGAATGACCTTGTTGAGCCTCGTCTTCCTTCTTCTACACCCTTTCAAATAAGGGTTGAAGTTAATTCAACAAAAAATTATCGATGTATTGTGGATGAAGGAGCCTATGCAAGTATTTTATCATCCTTGGTTTGGAAATTCTTGGGATCTCCCAAGATTGTGTCTGCTTCGTATGAGTTGTTGGATTTTGAAAAACATTCTAGTGAATGTTTGGGGATTCTTCCTCAGTTTCCTATCTCGTTAGGAGGGAAGATTGTTCGTGTTGATGTTATAGTGGTGCAAGGCCCATTAGATTTCAATATGCTTCTCGGGCATGATTATGTATATGCTATGAATGATGTGGTGTCTACGCTCTTCCGGGTGATGCATTTCCCTCACAATGGAAGCATTGTCACTATCTAACAGCTGGCATTTGATAATCACCATCCTAATTCGACATTATTTCAGACTACCCCTTTACACGTTTCTAGCATTCATGTAGACTCTACCCCGCCACGGGTTAATTATGTGGCATATTATCCTCGATGTTCAATTTATTCTGAGAAGGAACCTATGAAATCATGTTGGCCTTCCCGAGACTTAGTCTTAGCAATTGATCCATTGGTTTATCCAATGGGGGCATGGGAGCCCTTGTTTCCCCCTCTTAGTCCAAGTGGGCTTGAGTATCCTTCTGAGTCTGATCTCATTGTTTGTAGATTCTCAAGCCCTCGTGCTTGTGATTTTTCACTGATAGACTCTACCAGCCCTGGCCAAAACATCCATTGTCATATGGAGTATGGTCAGTTTACTTCACCCTTTGGGACTGTCGACCCTTGTTTGCATGATTTCTTGGATTTTGAATTGCCTTCAGATGAGGCTCTCCTTGAAGCCATGACTATGATTTCTATACTGATGGAGGACTTACACCGTGGTCTGTGTTTTCTTCCCTTTTGGGAGACTTTCCAAGTTGACTATCGAAGAGACTCTTGGTCTGAGCCTAGCAGCGGGCTCTACCTGAACCAGTTTCATACATGAGTCGTAGCCCCCAACGGGTCTTCTTTAAGCCCTTTTAGACTCCCTAAAGATGAAAAGATTGTCGAGTGACCTTGTTTCTTCACACTCATTAAATTGGTCCAGAAGAACGTTCCTTACACGGGTCTTCTTTTAATCCCTTTTCAGACCCTCTAAACATGAAAAGATTGCTGAGCGATCTTGTGGCATTTCATGCTCGTTAAACTAAAATTTGATGTCACATCTATCCGGTGGTAGTTTACCCCTTTTTCAGTCCGGATGGTCAACTGTACGAACAAAGGTATACTCTAGAAACCTCGGTTATCTAGAAGAGTATTCTCAGGTATAATTTTAACCCTTTTTCGAGCCTGAGGGACTAAATTTACGAAAAAGGAACCCCCACGGAGTCCATAGTTAAGCTCCTTTCAGACTCCCTAGAACTGAAAAGATCGTCGAGTGACCTTATTCTTTCACACTTGTTAAAATGGTTTAGAAGAGCATTCCTGACGTAGTCCATAGTTAAGCTTTTTTCAGAATCCTTAAAAATGAAAAAATGGTTGAGTGATCTTGTCTTTATCACACTCGTTAAAATGGTTTTGAATAGATGTCTTGTCGGTGCTAGTTTACGCCTTTTTTGAACCGACTAGACTACCTTCAAAAAAGGTACCATAGTGGAGTCTCCTTTTACGCTTTTCAAACTCTCTAAATATGAAAAACCATAGAGCTTACCTTCTCTGGGCTCATTAAAATTACATTGAAGGACGTTACCATTATGTGTTTTGTTAACCGCATTTGCATACCTGTGTCTTTGGTCTAATGCCGACTCCATGCTTCTCTCAACCGAACCATCTGAAGCATGACTTATATGCAAGCCCTATAGCACTTTGCCTCTACGTCTTGCCACCTTTGGTACCAGGAGGTATTTTTCCCGAGTGTCCTTTCTTTGAACATCAGTCTTGTCCTTGTGCCTCAAACTTGTATGTTTGTGACACTCATTCCTCCTTTGTAATGTAACATTCCTTTATTCTTTTTCCAAAATTATTGAAAAAAGACAAAAATCAAATATACCCCAAAAAGAGGAAGGGAAAAGTATTTTCTTTTTATTAGCAACACAATGAGTCACCTTTGGATAAAGCACATCTTTTAGTTTGTTCGTCAAACCCTGGGATTTAATATGACCTTAGGAAGCTGTTCCCGCTACATTGAGTTGTGTCCTCCTCTATTTGGTTATTCTTCCAAACATATGGAGAGTTTGTGTTGCCTCCAACATCGTAAACCTGTTAATGCCATGCTGCATGAGTCTCATCATTTGTCATGCTATTGTCCAAGGGAAATTTTTACCAAGCCCTAGTCGGCCCCTCTACAGTTTGTCCCTTGCCATCATGCCTAGCCATCCCAAAAGTCCAATCAAGTCTTTGTTCGAGATCAATGAAGCCTTCAGTCTATTCATCAAGACCCTCTAGTCCATGACTGACGATCCATCAAAGACCTCTGGATATTGAGATCGTACACTCATATTACACTCCTACCTGAGTTTTGAAGATTTTGAAGTTGTTGCTCAAGCTCTAAAGACCTCATCTCCAACCATCAAGCCTCATAAACTTCTAGAAGATGGATACTCTACATTTATATCATTTTTATTTCGATATGTAGCTCCGTTGTGTATTGCTCGCGGCTAGACTTTATATAGTTATATGACATGGATCTATAGTGTATTTGATTGGTAGCCATGATGTTATTTCATTCTGAGCATGGGTATGCCTGCCTTGGTGAGACAATTATTATTTTGCACAAGGCACCTCCCGATTTCTGGTCCCTGGGCTCACTTGTTTGGAACGTTGGAGAAGATTGTTAATGCATTTGGGCCATTAGATGCTCTTCTGACCTCACACATTAGGGGGCATCTGTTATAAACCTAATTTGCACTAGACATGCTTACCTGGCATCAGGCCATCTCAGATTCCTTCTTTGCCAAAACACTGTTGAACAACTCTTCTTAAAAACCCCTTTTATAAGGACCCACGTGCCTTGCTCCATTACTAAATGCGTGTACACACTAGCTGACCCAAGACAACCTATGTGTACCTACAAAAGCATGGAAAAAGGAAAGTTTTTGATGGAACACACAACTTTGGGTAAGTTAACTAAACCTTTCAGCCATGCATGGCCGGTCACTCGACCAAATACCTAGCTTCTTCTAGCCTATAAAAGAAGGGTTAGGGGTCCCATTTGAAAGGAGGAGAATCATAGTAAAGAAACTATACATGATTGAGCATTCCCTTTGTCCCAACTTTTAGCCATCCTTGTGCAAAGAGAAGTATAGAGAAAAGCAGTTGGAAGACAGTGGAAGAAGATCCTAGGACCAGGATCGAGGAGCAGTAACTGACTTTATCATTGTAAGGTATCATTGTGAAGTTAATAAAATAGTTTCTTTTCCCATCCTGCCATATGAGATTGTCATTATTGGAATATTGATTGCATGATTGATTAAATATCTAACCTATTAGTTCATAGATCAAATGCATGTGGAGTTCTTTGTTTGTCTTTAGTGAATGTAGGTCAACATTGGGAGGAGAGTTGTAGTCAAAGAGAGACCAAGCATGAAAAGGGATTGACATCAAACACGAAGAATAAGGTACGTCAACTTAATCTCTTGAGCCTTGTATTTACATATGAGTAATGGGGGTCTAAGCATGGGATGATAGTAAAAAGGTAAGAATCTTTAGGTCATTTCTGCATGCATGATAAAACCCTTAGTGCTAGTCCGTAGGAGGGATTTCCCACCCACAACAATATTACAATGATCAACACGTTGGCCCTTTTAGCATCTAGGCTCTCCAGCCTAATAATCACATAGGAACTTTGGCCTCAAAACATATATATAATGGCACTCTAGCCCAAAATATCCCAGCTCACCAACCTATATGTACATTTACAATTGGGGTTAGACCTAGGGGTATTAAATTTCCCTCCCCCTTATTTATGTATTATCCTTAGTGCATTATATACACATGTACTGCAAATTTTCACATGCAACTCTATGTGATTAATTTTCAGATCTGAAAATTGATTCATAGTGATCTAACAATCACACCCTCACTGTTATCATTGAACAATTTTAACTGAAAATTATTGATTGAAATTATATGCAGTAGAAACAAAAAAGATCATAGATGAATCATAAACACAACTTAGACAATAAAATATGTTTTGTAACCTTTATTAAATTCATAAAGTTTGAGGGAAAAAATAGCCCTCTTGGTCAACACACTTTGAGAAAATATGGGGACAACCTTGTCCACCTCAAAAAAAAAAATCAGCAAAATACAAACTCAACAAAGCACCCAGAACAATTCCAATCTACAAATTTGTTGTGGCTACCGAACTGCCAACTTTCAGTAGCTTCTAAACACCCCCGGTTACTGAAACTGCCACTTTCTGTAGCTATTTAAACTTGCAGGGACATAACCACCCAAAGCTACCAAAAATACCACTTTCTATAGCTACCAAAACTTGTGGATACATAACGACCCGTGACTACATAATTGACGACTTTCTGCAGCTACCAAAACTTGCGGCTATAGAACTGTTGCAGCTATAGAACTATGAACTTTCAACAGCTACAGAAAAATACGGATACATGGTCACCTGTTGGATACAAAATCACCTACTATGGCTACATAATCACCCCAGTGAAATCACCATGCCTCCTAGCATAAGTGTTTACTCACTTATGCTAACTCCATTATGTCTCCACATTTTTTCTCTATATATGAAATGTCAAAATGACCTTTCTCCTTTATATACAATCCTTAGGGGTAATCATAGATTCCCCTCCACAATTCAACATTAAATTATACTTTCTTATGGGTGTGAATCCCCAACACAAATTCACAAATCCCATCACAAAACCCATGAAACCCCAACTTCATTCCAAGAGCATTTTCACCAAACCGAAAGTGTGATGTGGATGATTTCCACATGCCCAAAACCTAGGGCCATGTGAGAATAGCTTACCAAAGTTGCAAAAAATCAACACTCCCTGTTAGAAAGGGAGGCATTCTCACCACACTCCATAACTAAGAATGCCTCTTGATGCTACAAAAGCATCGACACTCCCTTTTAGTGAGGGAGGCATTCCATCCTCCATCATCACCTAGAAGTATCTATGTCTCCCATCCTGGGAGTACCTCTATCTCCCGCTCTGGATCCGCTATAAAAAATTCTCTCCAATCTGCCTGATTGGCTTCCCACTCTATCACTATAGCGAAACTTGCTGAAAAAAAATGATCCTTCATGGAGGGAACTCAACTCCTAGAATCATTTTTCCTATGAACCTTTTGTATGGCCTCCTCAACTCATGAAACTTGCTTATCATTTCTTGGAAGATATTTCTCTCCCATCTGAACCTGAGGGGGAACTCCCTCTAATTGTATGACTCTCCCTCTGAGGCAATTGACTCTCTATGATATTGGGCTCACACTGAGGCTACATGATCCCTTTGAATCTTGAATCCCTCTAAGTCTATGCCATTGGTGGAGATACCTTCTTCCTATGAATCTACGCTACTGGTGGGGTTTCCTACCTCACCAATGGTGGAACTACCTACCTCACCACTGGTGGATATACCTACTCCCTCCTCATATGTCATCCATATCCTTCATGGACACCAATCGAGTCCATATCCTATCAAGCCCTGACAATGTCTCTCGTGCACATATCCTCTGCACAAAAGGTTCCCAAGGTCTAGGAAGGCCTACTAAATCAGTATCCAATAACACATGTCCATCCCAAAAAACATTGCATATCCTCAATCCTCAATCCCTGATGCTGAGAACACACTCCTAGCATCCATAACACATTTTTCACTCGCAACACATCCCCTGACTCCATCTGGAATACCACTACTCCAAATGTCTATACTATATGCCTAGTCTTCCTACCAAGCTCCTGTACATAACCAAGACAGATACTGTGAAGTGCTTGAAAAAATCTTATGCCCCTATCATGTGTTAGTGGTTCCCATTGTATAAAAACCATGCAATCCTCCAAGGAAAGAATATTGCTTCCCCAAGTCATGACCATCCAATGAACTTATACCCAAGTCCATCATCCAATTGACCAAATCCTCTATGCTTCTACACATGCTACAACTAATCCCGTTTCTTCATTTGAACAATCCAAAGTTGCGGATGGACACATAGTCTAGTACACTCTAGACCTCCAAAACTCATATCTATAAGATTTCTCATCCTCCTGGGTCAAATTCCTCATACAATGTCGTACCTAGACAATGTGAAACTCTTTGGTCTAGTGAAGACTCTATCTCATCAACCTGACATACACTTGAAGCCATCTTATCTATGGAAAATCACCCAAGCTACACCCCTCAAATATGACCATGAAAATATACCAGAAGTCCAATCAGAGGGGTGGAAATATGCCACATAACATAGTGTTGTGATCTGATCTCTTCGCCAATCCACCAGAACTCCCAAACTACCACACCACCAAGTTGCAATAGTCCAAAAATCCTTATCTAGATGGTATGCTTCATGTCTCAAACCCAAGGCCATCTAACCTATTTCCACCTGCAACCATCATTGTAGCTCCCTCTCAGAGTTGTCACCTATGACCCTGGAAGTACAAACAAAGCTTATCAAGAAAGGAAGAGAGATTCAATATGGAAGAATGAGAAAATATATTCACACTACTCCAATGAGATGATGATTGATACATAGATCATGATCAATATGATACAATGAATGAGTGGAATACACTCATATATAGGGAAAATAATTCCATAATTAAGAAAAACAATCAAGCAGTTATCTTTCCTTAGGAATGCATGCATGCATAATAGTGATGGTAAAAATAGAAAGTCTAAAATATAACTAGTCAGTTAACTCCCACTGAACTAGTGTGTTGAAAATAGAAATTTCTCCAACACCCCTCCTGAACATCACTGTTGAACGAAAATCTCCTTGCGGACAGGTAGATCTCCTCAAAGAGCTAGACTCTTAACTCTAATATAGAAAGTGCTTATCATGGTCATTGACTTCCTTTTAGATCTAGGTGCACTAGTGTGTGAGGAGGAAGGAGAAAAGAAGTACATTTCACCGGTGTTTGTCCCTGCATGCTCCGAATTGAGCTCCAATCTTTCGCTCCTCGATAAGCCCTGTAGACAAACAAAGTACGACCACTTCCTACTCTATCAATATTAGTCCGAAATAGGTCTATCTACCAAAGAGACAAATTCATGTGAGATTGAACACGAATTAGAAAGAAACAGGCCAAGAAAATTATATTAATGAGGACAAAACATTACTTACAGCCGTAGATGGATTGCAACAGTTTCGTCAAGTCCTCCTTGTCTACCCCTTGCTCAAAATATCCATGATCTGAATGATGATAAATTCACCAATTGCTCCCTATGAGATCATAGGTCTCTTGCTTCCAAATCATCTCCGTTCCACCACCACTTATAAGATCATAAGTTTGGTGTGATTCTCCCTTTCTAGTCCCCTTTCACCATGAGAAAGCTTTCTTATATAGCCTTGGAGAGGCTCAACAACTTGAGATATCTTTGGGGTGAGTTGAGGATTTTCCTCCTTTAGTTAGGGATCTGCCCTAAGATCATGGATTGATTGAGGATTCGAATCCAACTGCCTTCTAAGAATGAAAAGATCCTTCCCCCATTCTTCTCAACAAATCAACTGCTTCCCAGAATAGGTAGCGCTCCCTCAAAAGGGCAGTCAGAGCGTTATAACGCTCCCTAGTAGTGTATAGGGGAGTGCCAGCACTCCTGAGGGTAGGAGCACTCCTGAAAAATGGTAAATGAGTGTTATAACACTCCCTAATAACTTATAGGAGGGCGCCAACACTTCTGAGAGAGGTATAGGGGAGCGCTCCCCTCCAAAAACTCAGTTTTTTGGGTGCTTTCAGATGGCAAGAGGTTCATAAGTCTGTTGACTCATTTCTCTTCTTCCAAAGAAAACGTTTGAGGTGTTTCAAGTGTCCTTCTCATGTCATTATAGGAACAACATAGGCATCATGGCAGTATTCTTTCTTTGACACTTGCGACACTTGTGAGAAAAATGCGACACTTGCGACACTTATAATGATCACACTTGAGACACTATCGAAGTGAGAAATTCCGATGTGTAACAGATTGCCCCCCAAAGTATGAAGTTAGAAGATGAGAAATGATAACTGAAATGGTTTGTGGGATTTCAAGAAAGGGTATAGATGCAAAAAACTTGACAGAAGCTGCACACAAACATCCAACAAATATTATGACATGTTTCAAACCCAAGGCAGGCATACCTATGCTTGGGTGATCAAGACTTGCAAGATATGGCCGCCATAAAATACACTACGGATTCATAATTGTATTGATAAAAAGGCATAGCCACTGAAAATACACTATGGATCTATACTCTTATGACATGAACTGATCGTACCCACGAAGAATACATAGTGGATCTACGAGATGACAAGACATAGCCATGACCAATACAAAGTGGATCTATGTGACAGTATATGTGTCATTGTTCAAGATAAATTCCATCGCAACCTAGGCAAAGTACACATCAAAGTGATCACTCAACCCAGGGTATTCTTACCGATCCCGATATAGTATGAATCTAACCATGTGAATAGATGTCCTGATGTTGAACATGGCACAAACCACTTGATTATCGGTCAATGATGTAAACCGTTAACAAGCATGAGGGAGATCACCATTAATGTCAATGATTCCCAAGGTACTCTAGTACATTCCAACGAATGTGAATGGATGAGCTCAAGTCGAACATCCATGGAATCATCCGATCATAGGTCAATGATGTAAACCCACTGTCGGACGTGAGGAGGCATGCCATTGAGGCATGCAGGTCCCAAAGTACTAATTGGTTTCTAAGTCTAGTCCCTGGATAATGTGTTGAAGTCGACAGGAATAGACTCGTCGAAGGAGGGCCTTGATGCATCCCCCATCAACGACACGAAACGAGCACAAAGATGTAATTGGTAGATCAAATGAACATGGATTGACACAGGTATTGAGATAAGATATTTGTGATGGATGACTCTCGAGGCGGATACTTCCCTTGAACACTGAGGCACAACAACAAAAACATGACATGGACCAAAACACGATGATGCAGTGGATACTGTGACTTTCGTCGGGTGACCCAAAGGAGTGAAAGATACTCAAAGGATTAGCTCAGTGTAGAGGTTCAACGGATTATAATGCGTGCAAGAGACAAAGTGTCGTGTTCAAGGGCGAATCTAAGAGTTACTTGGTAATGTTCTCAAAAAACTGCTTGGCTTGCTTCTTTCAATTTTTCCCCCATCTAGATAGATGAGTACCTCTTTTTAATTTAACGAGCCTGAGGAGGGTAACACATGCTCGATAAAACTCACCTTCAGTAAGTTCCTCTTCCTTTGTTTAACGAACTGGAAGAAGTAAGGGTTCGATCCCATATGGGCCTGTCGATGTTTTGTTTAGCGAGTCCAAAGACAGAAAACTCGAAGGTTTTTCATGATTATAGAGTTTGGCAAAACACTTAAAAGGGAACTGTCTCAGTTCTCTTCTTGTAAAGTAGTCTGACGAGACTGAAAAAGAGATAAACTATCACTCAACAAACATTTTCTTCAAATACTTTAATGAGCGTGAAGAGAACAAGGTCGCTCAGTAATCTTTTCATGTTTAGGGAGTCTAAAAAGAACTTAAAGATGACTCCAATGTTGTCCTCTTTAAGTTCTTTTTAGACTCCCTAAACATGAAAAGATTACCGAGCGACCTTGTTTTCTGGACTAGGTCAAAGGATAAAACGCGATCATGGCCTCCAGGAGATCTTCGCTGGATGGAAGATAATCACTCAAGAAGGGACACATGTCGAGGGTTGCAATAGGAGGAAGGAGATCAGGCTCCAATAATCCTACCGAAGAAATCACCATGTCCACTACCGGATCCAAATCGTCAGAAGTTGAAAGCATGGGAGATGATGAAAAATCAACACCAGGAGGGGAGATAAACGGTATATCTGCCCGAATTTTTTCACGAGGGGGAAGAAAAGAGGATCGGTGATGATTATTATCCCAAGGTAACTTGTCCATGCGAAACATTTCCAGAATAGATTCATCCGAAGGAAAAGTTGGGGAAATGTAGTCGATCGCAGATGACAAGGAACTCAACCATGATTGCATCGAGGAACTGTCAAGTGCCAATAAATGTTGGGCATCTGATGAGGGAGAAGCAGATGGGATAGAAACGTATGATGTTTCGGCTGGACTAAGTGGCACAGTGTCACTTAGTGCATCAAATTCCAATGGACAAGGTACAATCCGAGGGTCAGATGATTCCAAAGATTGATAAGCCACAGTCGAAATCATATCGACAGTGGAAATATGATGTGTAGTCGGTGGAAGTGGTGTAGGGAAGGTACCCATGAGGCTAGAATCTTTCAGTAAGCCAACACCAACGCTTTCATATGTGATCTTGTGGTCTCCCAAGAAAGGAATATTGTTGGTAGCGGGAACGCGAGCATCGGTTGTGTAGAAATCCAATTGATCAACAATGACAATTTTGCCCTGATGAGGAAATTGAACACGTCGGAAAACTAACAAGGCAATGATAGTCATAGCATAAAACCAACTTCTTCCAAGTAACAAGTTGTAATTGAGGGGAGCATCGACCACCTCGACATCAACAGTAACAGTTTTTCCACCCAATTGAATGGGCAGGGACTGTAAAAGCCCATGGGGATGAAAACCTCGCCCATAGAAGGCGCGTAACATCGTTGGGGATTTGTTGAGTGCTAGTGATTTAAAACCTTTCCAACACGCTCAAGACATGAGACAAGTTGAGGCTCCCTCATCCAGAATAGTTCGATGGATTTGTTGATTGTGAACAACAACATCAACTTGGAAAGCAATTTGGTGGGAGATTCGAGACGCATAATTATCCAAGTTAAACATGATCTAATTGGACAACTCAGGATCAACAGCACCAAGAGCAGTCAAGAGAATTCTACGTTGACTGGGGCAGTGCTGTAGAACTTCTAACGTAGACATAACACACGGTGCTTGAGCCAAATCTTCAACAATGTTGTAGTTTTGGGCAGCACGCGAACTAGAATTAAAGGTAGCTTTGCTGATAGTTCTCTTAGAAGGGCGTAAGATAGAGTCAAACATGGGTTTCTCAATCTGAAGTGGTCCAGAAGGAGGGTTAACTGATGGAATACTAATGGAGGATGATGATGGATCCGGTAAAGTATTGGTACCGTTAGTGTCCTTTCCTTTATCAGGGTTACCTAGTGTGTCGTATGTCTTAGAGAAAGTGGTCAAATTGATCCCATTAAACATATAAATATGTGCACTCGACGAGGCTTCATCATTAGGATCACTAGAACTGCCCCCAGGAGAGGGGGTTTGAGAAACCATGGATTGCTGCTGTGGAAAAGGTTGAGTAAGCACAACGGGTTGTGACTTCCCTTGGAAAATTTTGGCCACTTCATTGAAAAGTGGACAATCTTGAGTGTAGTGATCGTCACCACAAATGCTACATGGGAATTTTAGTTTCCGTTGTGGTTTCTTTTCGGTAGCAGGTGTTTGATTTTTGGGTTTTTCATTATTATTTTTTGATTTATTCTTTTTTTTCTTCTTACCTCTGGACTGTTGTGAAGGGGTAGATTGAATTGTATTTACCTCAAAGATCTGAGTTTGGGGGGAGGTAGAGGAGGGTGTAGTCGATTTGGAAAAAGATTGAATTTTGATGGAACCGATAACACCATCTACATGAGACGAGGATGATGGCTTAGAAGGATCGGTATTAGCTCGAGCAACATTCAGAAGAAATTCATAAAAAGTACTAGATTGGGAATAAACCAAATCTAAATACTAAGCTTGAGCAATGGCTTGTTCCTCTGTGACTGCACCACCCATAGCGACATCCCAGGCGATTGGGGGTAATAGTGATTTAGTAAACCATTCCGCCAATAGTATGTCAAGAATGACTGCCTTGATCATCCTTCATCGTCGCCTCCACTCATGAATATGGTCAGAAATATGCACAGAGTTAGTTTGACGAAGGGAGGTCAATAGTTCAGTACCCGTCTCGTAGTGGATAGGCAGTTGAAAGTGTGTGAGGAAAGACATGGCAAGGGAATTTAAATCATGAAAAGAAGCACGTGGTAGTTCAATATACCACTTTGTTGTTGAACCGATAAGCGTTCGCTGGAAAATATGCAAATGGATAGAATCATCCATGAGGGATTTTGATGAACACCACAAATGGAAATTCATCACATGGTTGTTTGGATCTTCTCCAAGGTTTCCATCAAATTTCAGGATATCAGAAGGAATTTTAGCTGGAATGACTGGCCAAACTGATGAATGAGAAATAGGATCATTAGTTAACTGAGACAAGTCTGGGAGGTCCAGAGTCGCAAGGAAAGGTAGCTGTTGGTTAATGTGTGAATGATACTGGTGTGGCATAGGAACACCAGTAGGACCATAGACTGGGTTAGGTGGATAGTTGTAACTAGTAGGTCCTCCTACATACGGTTGTTGCTGGCCAGGATAAGAAGGATTCAATGGTGCATGAGAAACATTGGCATAACCCGGTGGGTTCTGAACATTATAGGCCGGGTGGTTTATTTTCCCGTGAGGAATATAAACATTTTTCCCTTGAGAATGGTAAGGAGTAGATCCCAGAGGCGGATACACATGAGGCCTAGGAGGAGGATAAGACTGTGGTCCCGGAGAACTCCAGGTGGTATTTTGGATGCCGCTTGGATAAGATTGCTCGTAAGATGTTCTGGAAGGGATAGGATTGGGTACTCCTCCCAGTGGGTTATTATACAATTGCCCCCCAATGTGGGGTTGGGTAAAAATGCCTCTTGAAGATACTCCCCAGGATTGAGAAGGGTTTCCAACAAATGAGGGTTTCCCCCCTACCATCGGTTGATTTACGACCAGGGTATGACTGGAAAACGGAGGTTGCCCTCTAGGAGGAGCATGAAAAGGGGACTGTCCATCAGGAGGGGTAGGCCCACCATGGAAAGGTAGTCCTCCAAGAGGAAATGGTTCACTGGATGGTGGTTCCCGTCTAGCTGGTTGTGTTTGGCCAGCAGGGGTCTACATTCTTGGGTGAGAAGATGTCCCAGTAGGATCGTGTGGAACGTGCAGAGCTGTAGAGTAAAAACTTGTAGAAACATGGGTAGAGATTAAATTGCTTTGGGGATGAGTAGAGGTGATGAGTCCAGCATTAGGATGGACTTGTGCTGGTGTGGCAGTAGAGTGAATAACTTGATTGACTGGGTGATTCATGGTTTGACCGGATGGTCCTGTTTCACTAGGAGGGTCATGAGAATGAAAGGGTTGTCGAATAGATTTGAAATGTTCATAGAGATCACGTCCTGATGAAGTCCTCCATACCAAATGAGAAGGTGTGGGATTGGTTTCTACTGTGGAGCTAGGAAGAACAGGAGTCCTATACTCGTCACCAAATATTGGTTCCATGGATCCCATATATGTTTCGGTAAAGATCCTCTTCGGTAATCATGGGACTTCTTCGTCTATGACATTCCCAAGGGAGTCTAAAAGAACCAAAAGTGGTTTGAGAGGAGTTACCAGCATAGGTGTGGTGGGATTTTCAACCATGATCAAAGCGTCTTCTAGGTTATCTAATGGAGGAGCAATAACACTTCCAACGTCAGATTGATTTTCTGCTTCTCTACGGTAGTTGTCTTCTGGAGGGTTAGGAGGTAAGGGTTGATAGCCTTCTAGAGGCAGCCCTTGCATCCTACGTGATCGATGAAGACCTTTATCCTCTACGGGCTCAATTATGGAGAGTAACAGAACACACTGAAAATCTAGGGCCAACTAAGAAAAAGAAACAGCATGCGCTAATAAAATCTAGGAATCAACCAAGAAGACAAAACTTCTCTCAATGACTGTACTAGTTGGTGATGAAATCCAATGTCACATGATCAAGTTGAGAAGGGGCTGGGATATGGTGGAACAGTTACAATGGCGACATGCTTAACAGACTTTCACCTTGGTGCAAGCTTCCATGCAGTAATTGTGGATTTACCCTCCAAGGAGCCCGAGTGAGTTTGACCAATGTCTGTTCCAGGTACAGTGAGACTTCCCTTCACCGTCACCTTGTGTAAGTACCTAAAGATTATGGCAACTAAAGACACCAATTCGTAGTGAGTCCCTGGGCGGGTACAATCAACAGTCCGATCTGAAACGTATGGGCAGGATAATAAGTCTGAAATCAACCCAAAGGGCTCCCACACATAATCATGGGTATACCTTCCAGTGACCCCCAATATATGATCCGACCACTACAAACAGTTGAACCACGAAGGGATAATCTCCATAATTCACCCGAATGTGACCTCGTGCGTAACCCCTATGTGAGAGGGGGATCCCAGAAAACCAATACGACAATTGGATTTGACTCTCCCTAACTCAGGATGCTAATGTTTGTTTTGAAAACTTTGGAGAGTTGTACTCACAGCCTAATCCAAAGTGCTAACCCTAGTCTACTGTTGGTGGAAGATCCTAAAAACAAAAATGTTTTAGGTAGTTTTTAATTAGTGTTCATTTTATAGCTGTTCTTTACTCAAAGGGTGCAAGAAAGTGAAACTAATGAAATGATGACTCAATGCCCAAAAAGATGCATAGAATATGATAAGCAATCGTTTCTTTTCAATGAACGCCTATTTAAGGGAAAGAGAAGGAGTCATTTTCACTTTCAAACACTAATATGAAACGTCTTCAATCAATCGGTTCTCAATCGAATCTAATGCAATGATAAAACATTTTCAAAAACACCTTCTAATATGAAAATCAAGCACTAAAACGTATCTTTGTCGTTTGTATGTGATTGATGACTAATTTAATGCAAAAAAAAAAACTTCTCCTACCAACTATCCTTTCAGATAAAAGAGATTTAGACAAGTATGATCAGATTTGGCACACACAACACACACCCTCTTGCTATGATTGAAACAAGAAGCAAATAGAAGACAAAAGATAACAAAGAAAAATCAAACAATTCACAAGAAAAGAGAGATTTTTAAGAACAATGACCTCAAAAAACCAAGTGAGAAGAGTCACAGACTTCAGATGTCCTTCACTGGAGTTCCGCTCAGTCGGATAGGAGAGAAAAAATAGTGGATTGATTTCAAGCTCTCAACAACAAAAACTCAAAAATAAGGAATAAGGGCATAAAATATGAACAACAAGGTGTTTACTTCTCCGGAGGAAGCATGTCAAAGGTCAAAGGAAGAATCATTGAATCACAAAGCAACTCAACAAGTAAAAAACAGGGTTTGGACCTCCAAAAAATGCAAATTTTGAAAGGATTTTTGCAAAAAGGGGCTCGCTCTCTGGTGTAAGGGACACCAAGGCATTATAATACTCTTTCCAACACCTTTAGGGAGTGCTAGTGCTCTACTAACATGGGCACAGGGGTGCCAGGCTAAAAAAACTCATAAAAATGTCCAAAAACCCAAAATTTCAGTCAAATTTTGACAATCAAGCTGAATGTGAGGGGGTAAAGAGTCAATTAGTATATGAAATCAAACAAATGGGGTGAACAAGGTCTGAAAACAATCAAAGGTTAAGACAAGGTCTATGAGGAAAAATTAAAACCAAAATTTTCGATTCGATTCCCTAGTGGAGTCGCCAATTTCTGTTGAAGGAAAATCTCACTGCGGACAGGTAGATCTCCTCAAAGAGCTAGACTCTTAACTCTAAGACAGAAAGTGATTATCATGGTCACTGACTTCTTTTTATATCTAGGTGGACTAGTGTGTGAGGAGGAAGGAGAAAAGAAGTACCTTTCACCGGTGTTTGTCCCTGCACGCTCCAAATTGAGCTCCAATCTTTCGCTCCTCGATAAGCCCTGTAGACAAACAAAGTACGACCAATTCCTACTCTATCAAGATTAGTCCGAAATACGTCTATCTACTAAAGAGACAAATTCATGTGATATTGAACATGAATTAGAAATAAACAGGCCAAGCAAATTATATTAATGAGGACAAAACATTACTTACAGTTGTAGATGGATTGCAACAGTTTTGTCAAGTCCTCCCTATCTACCCCTTGCTCAAAAGATCCACGATCTGAATGATGATAGCTTCACCGATTGCTCCCTATGAGATCATAGGTCTCTTGCTTCCAAATCATTTCTGTTCGAACACCACTTATAAGATCATAAGTTTGGTGTGATTCTCCCTTTCCAGTCCCCTTTCACCATGAGAAAACTTGCTTATATAGCCTTGGAGAGGCTCAAAAACTTGAGATATATTTGGGGTGAGTTGAGGATTTTCCTCCTTCAGTTAGGGATCTGCCCTAAGATCATGGCTTGATTGAGGATTCAAATCCAACTTCCTTCTAAGAATGAAAATATCCTTCCCCCATTCTTCTCAACAAATCAACTGCTGCCCAGAATAGGTAGCACTCCCTCAAAAGGGAACTCAGAGCGTTATAATGCTCTCTAGTAGTGTATAGGGGAGCGCCAACACTCCTGAGGGTAGGAGCTCTCCTGCAAAAAGGGTAAACAAGTGTTATAATTCTCCCTGATATATTATAGGGGGGCGCTAGCACTCGTAAGAGAGGTATAGGGGAGTGCTCCCCTCCAAAAACTCAGTTTTTTGGGTGCTTTCAAATGGCAAGAGGTTCATAAGCCTGTTGACTCATTTCTCTTCTTCCAAAGCAAATGTTTGAGGTGCTTCAAGTGTCCTTCTCATGTCATTATAGGCACAACATAGGCATCATGGCAGTATTCTTTCTTTGACACTTGCGACACTTGTGAGAAAAATGCGACACTTGCGACACTTATAATGATGACACTTGCGACACTATCGAAGTGAGTAATTTCGATGTGTAACAATCACTATGGAGTAAAAAATGAGTCCCGAATACTAGGCCATTTTAGGTACTCATGTACAATGCAACTAATGAACACTAAATAAAAGTGGGGAAAGAGGGAAAACCACATGGGAACAAACCCCCCCCTCAAAAGATAATGTATCAAAAGAAGAAAATAATAGCTGCTAGACAACTGTGTTCTTCACAGCAAGATGATCCTACAAATTTTGAAACTTCTTCTCATTGAAATTCTTTGTGAATATGTAGAAATATTTATGGATTTGATGAAGTCGTTTCACAACCTGTCGGGCCTTGTACTTCTTGATCCCGTGGACGCATATGCATCTGAAAATATTCCTTTCTGGTGGACGTGGAACTAGATTCCAAGTCTGGTTTTGTAGGAGTGAGTCATACTCCTTCTGCATGGCTACTTTCCATAATGGATTTCCCACAAACCTATTGTAGTTATGTGGATCAATATATTGAACCATATAGAAATGCATGGGCATCGTAGGTTCTGAAACTGAAAGTAAATGAGAAGGCTCCTCATGCTGAGATCGAGTCATCCTTGAATCCAATGGATTTATTGCAAGGTTTCCTGCTGTCTGAAGTGTGGTCTGTGCCTTTTTAGGCATCTGTTGAAACTTCGGCGCTGGCTTCTTATTTGGATGTACTACTTGCTTATTTCCATGTACATAATCTGAGTGTATGGAATCATACCTGATGTCTAAAACTGATGGAAGAACAAGAGTATATGCATGTTTCACTGGAGGTGCATGCAAAGTACTATCCTTATGTGTAAGTAGAATAGAGGAGTCATCGTCAGAAAACTTAGTGCATTTATACAACCTTGACTTGTGATCCACCTCACCAATTGCAATGATGGAATTGTCATGCATGTTAGTTACTGAAACTGAATTTGAAGTAAATTCAACCTTTTTACCTTTCTGAGCGATTTGATAAACTGAGAGCAAATTCATAGAAAGATTTGGAACATGTAAAACATTCTCAAAACTGCCATTGTGGAGTTCCACTCTCCTTTCTCCTGCTACTACTACAGGAGTATCATCCCCCGTGAGAATAGGGGGTCCAGAGCATGAAATCAAAGAAGTAAAAACTTCCTCTTTTGCTGCCATATGATGTGATGCACCAGAATCTATAATCCATGAATCAGATGAGAAATTAATTTCAACCAGAGCAAGATGATTACCTTTCTTAGGAGCAGGATCTTCTTCCTTCCGCTTCTTGACTCCCTCTAAAATGAAGTTTCCAAGGTTATTTTTTTGAAGTGTCTGTGCCATAAGATCAATCTGTTTCTTCATGCATGTGGATTCTTCATGATTCACTTTATTGTAGTAAGTACATTGCTTTCCCTTCTTCTTCTTCTTCTTAGAATCTGAAGAGTCTTTGGAACTTGAAGAATCATTAAAGGGTTTGGAATATCCCTCCTTCCCGTTTTGTTTAGATGACCCTTTTCCATCATGCATGGTGAGTGCATGTTCTTTGGGATCTTTCATGAGGCCCATCTGTATGATTTTTGTCTGATCTTGTGTAAGAGACTCAATGAACTGAGCCAACGTAGGCATTTTCCAATTTGTTCCAAAAAGACATATGCCAGAATGGAAATTGGAGACATATACAGCATATTCTGGTCCTACCTTGGCCAAGATTGTTAGAATAAGTTGTTCCTCTTGTGTAGACTTATCAATACCACATTCACCCAAGATTAATAGCAAAGATTTAAATTTAGTAAAAAAATATTGTATATTATCAAAACTTTTAGGGTCTAAGGTATTCAACTCCACCTCAAGGATATGACCTCGCATCTCATCCTGCTTTCCAAAGAGTCCTTCCAAGGTGGTCCATATATCATTTAGAGTCTTACATGCGACAACATGAAACCATAGACCAGTGGATATTAAATCAATAAGTAGTCATGTGGCCTCATCCTTATGGTTCGTCCATCTCATATTCTCAATCACTGATGTAGGTTCAGTTTCTGTTGCCATCGTCAAATTATATAGTCCTTTTCTTTTGAGTTGGAATGTCGCCTTGGGCTTCCAATCAAAATAATTGTATGGTGTGAGGATTACCACCAATTTTGACTATATAATAGTTGTCATATCCATCTCTCCCACTATTTCTAAGAACCCCTTAAAATTTACTCTCAATATACAAGTGAAAAATTAAGAAATTATGACAGAAAGGGAACTTTAAGTGAAAATTCATATCAGTTTCAGGACATGATCTTGTGACTTACTTTCTGAGAAAATGGTGAAGAATCTCTCCAAATGGTTGATACCCACTTCCAAAAAGGGCTGATTTACTTTCCACGTGGGTCGTTTCCTAAAAAACTTAATATTTTTGGGAGCAATCACCTTATAAAGGTATGACCATGGATTCGTATCAGTTTCAGGAGGCTATCTTGCGGCTTACTTTCTGAGGGGGTGAATAATATCACCAAACAGTTGAAATCTCACTTCCAAAATGGGTCGATTTACTTTCCTCGCGGGTTGTTTCCTCAAAAACATAATATTTTGGGAGGAATAACTGCTAAAAGGTACAACCACGGATTTGGCTCAGCGAAACCCCAATTTTCCTTATTCTTTGGCTTGTCTGGCTTGCTCCAAGCAACATAGCTCTGATACCATGTCAATGTTTCATGGAAACCTACACAGGAGATCTAGCTAAAGTAAGTACAAACAAATATTATCAATAAAGGAAGAGATATTCAACATGGAAGAATGAGAAAATATATTCACACTACTCCAATGAGATGATGATTGATACATAGACCATGATAAATATGATACAATGAATTAGTGGAATACACTCATATATAGGGAAAAGCATTCCATAATTAAGAAAAGAAATTAAGCAGTTAGATTTACTTAGGAATGCATGCATGCATAAGAGTGATGGTAAAAATAGAAAGTCTAAAATTGAACTAGTCAGTTAACTCCCACTGAACTAGTGTGTTGAAAATAGAAATTTCTCCAACACATAACTGTCGCGGCCACATAATTGTTGACTTTCTGCAGCTACCAAAAACTATGGCTACAGAATCGCATACGTGTACAAAATCACCTGCCAACTACAGAATCACCTATTGTGGCTACAAAATCACCTATCATGGTTACAAAATCACTTCACTGAAATCACCATGCCTCCTAGCTGTTGATGATTACAACTGCATGAGACATCCTCTAGGACACAGAGTGATTGAGTCCACCTGAGAGAGAGCCCATGAGTTGGGTGTCCCCATGAGATGGGTATGTGGTTCCTATCTGAGACATAACTGGAATGTTGTTTTGACCTCCTCTATGAAGAGATTTGATATGATACTCCAGATGATTCTCTTATGTAATGCAGTGAGAAAGAAGATCTACTGAGTTGGACGTGCATGTGGTTGAGCACAGGTGAACGTGTGGAAAAGACCATGAGTTGGGTGCATCGTTCTGAGACAGAGATGAAACAATCTATTGGCCTCCTCTGAGTAGAGAATTGAGATTATGTACTCCAGATGATTCTCTTTTGTAACATAGTGAGAAATAATATCTATTGAGTTGTACATGCCTGTGGTTGAGCACAGGTTAACGTGATCCTAGTGGTTGAGCACTAGTGAGTGTGGTTCTCCTGTGAGACACAGTGAGATAGAGATGTGGACATACCTGTGGATGAGAAAAGATGGATGTGCCCCTAGTGGCTGAGCACTAGTGGGTGTATGATATCCCTTGCTATATTTTTCAAGAGTCAGACTTACCTGTAACCCTATTTTTGATGTAAAGGGTATATGTCGGCCCCACCAGAAAGTGAAATATAATTAATGTAAAAGATAATTAATATGGTAATTATTAATTATATTTTAAGTTATTGAGGTTGGACCTGTTGTGCCAATAGACACTACTGTTGACAAGTTCAGTCTAATATAAGTAAAGGTAAATTCCCCATTGCGGAGTCATATCACAGGTGTGAGTTTGGAAATTTCAGAAAACACTTGTTCTTGGGAAAAGTGCAAACCTCTCTTGGGTGCTAGTCTTCGAGGGTTTGTGAGAACACTCTTGTGTGCTAGGTGTTTATGGAGGTGGAGGCATTTCTCTTGAATAATATAGAAAAGTATTCGCTGGGTTTTCTTCCCTTGTTGAGAAGGGTTTCCTAGGATACTTCTTATGTATTTGTGCATGGTGTTTCTTCTTGTGATCTTGGTTGCTGCAACAAATTGTTTATGGTTTAAGTAAAATGATATAATGGAATGAAATTCATGCTTAAGCCTAGATTACTGAAAAGACAACATGGTATCAGAGAATAGGTCTTGAATAAACCATTGCACAAGCAAATTTTAGTTATCCTCTCTCTTCTGCAAAACCATATGACCCTCCTAGGGTTTCTAGAAAATATTTATGGCCTACCTTTCTGAGGACTTTCAACAATTTACACTTGGACGTTGGGGATAAAAAGTGTATAGGAGTGTACGACCTCCTCCAACACACCTCCAACAAAATTCAGTTTTTATTTCTGAGCTTTTTTATTTTTTTTCCCTAGGGTTATAAGGTTTCCATAATTTCTGTAGAAATTTTAGACTTAGAGTTTCTTCNTTAACCATATAATCCAAGTGCTATATCAATGAAGCATTATTATCCAATAACTGTAGAGTAAATAAGCAATGAACAAATGAACAATCATACACATACACAGTACACTAGTGTTTTACGTGGAAACCCAAATCGGGAAAAAACCACGGAATGATTTTTTTTATATGTCTTGAAGAATTACATTCATTGGAAGCACCAACTTCCTTTGTTTTCCAGCTGCAACTGGAAGGAGGCTCCAACCCCCTAGTTTCTCAAGCCGCAACCTGAGGGAAGCTCCAACTCCCCAAATATCTGGCTACAACCAGAAGGAGGCTACAACCCCCAATGTTCTCCGGCTACAACCAAAAGGTGGCCACAACCACCTGTCCTTGCCCCGTCCTTCCACCCCGAAGTAGAAGTAGAATGATGGAACCACTGTCACACTATCACTGTGAGATATACCGCTATAAACCTGTACCAATAAATCTGAACCATGCATCAACCATGCATCAACCTGTAATCAACCTGTACCATAAAGAAGTGCATCAACC
>ML776635.1:592264-607559 GCA_009831015.1 Picea engelmannii
CACTTGGCCCCACTTTCCTTATTTTAGGGTTGGGTCCACTTCTAATTTATCCATTAAAATTATTATTGAAATAATTTATTTTGTATTCAATTTGAATTATAATACACTCATCACTTCACTTTATTATTTACCTTTTAAAATATTTTAAACCACTTTGATCACTTTGACCTTTTGGGGCTTCTAGATGACATATGAGGGTCGTCCAACTTCGTAAGTCCATAAATCTCAAACCGTGAGGAGTTATGTGACGTTATACATACCACCAGAAATGGAATGACATGTACTATCCATATAGAATAGTATTATCTGAAAATATATCATAACTCATACCATTACCCATGAAACAAACTTGGGTCCATTACCCTAACCTGGCGTCTCCAACTTCTCATGGCCATAACTCTCTAACCGTGAGGAATTATGTGATGTTCCACATACCACCAGAAATGACATGACAAGAAATATCCATCTAGGATATTTTCCCTGACAAATTCACTTTCCTTCATCTCATTATTCCATAATTAAGCATGGGTTCTCTTACTCCACAAAGCGTCTTCCCGTGAGGGCTTTCACCATAAGGGGACCAATTTGGAGTTCATACATATTTAATTCTTATCAAGCATGACAAAACAATAATGAGTCATATTTACATCAAACACTATTGGGTCCATTACCCAAAAATTTGTGCTACGGGTCTTTCTTCAAGGGTTGACATCAATGACAACCAACCTTAATCAACACCAGTGTTCTACTAAAATTTCAAAGGCTTATTGTTGGTAGTCATAAGTCCAACAAAACCTAAAAGAGATAGCCTAGCCTAGCCATTAGGTTTTCTATCTCAGTTGACAATGGTTTGTGAAGAATCTAAAATTATGATGAACAAATCTATGATGGAAGATATGCTTGATGGATCAAGAAACTTCAAGTTCCCGGAAGACAAAACTTCAGAGGAAGACTTATTGTGGGTGATACAAAAAGGTTTACCAGAGACAACTATCAATGAATGGAAGGAAGATGATGTCAAGACAAGGAAGACAATCATCTACTCAAGCTCTTACATTGAAGGGCCAGCTTCAAAATAACAAGGTGAAAAAAAGGTGACACTGTGGCTACCTTATTCATGAAGATCTCAGAGGACAGAGATCAACCAGGTGCCATTGGAGAAATCATATCAACATCCTCAAGAGATATTATTGTTTTGTTTCCTTTTGCTTGTTTTTCTTGTTCTAGGAGTGTTAACAACAAAGGAAGATGGTTATACTTCAAACTTTAGGGGGAGTCAAAACTATTTGAGAAGGAAGAAAAAAACCGTCATTGAGGCAACCAATGAAAATAATGCATGATCATAATCTTTCTATGATTCTATGGGCAGAAGCATGCATGACACAATATATGCTCAACATAAGAGTCTTCACTAGATTTTGGAGAAACATAAGTTCCAAAGAAGCCTTCACCATAGTGAAGCCCAAGATTGAACACTTCAGGATATTTGGGCGCCCAGTGTATTTTTCATGTACCAAAAGAGAAGAGGTCCAAGCTAGACCCTTTAAGGATAAAGGACACATTTATGGAATAGCAAGTGAATCTTCAAAGACATATTAGATCTACATCCTTGGTCAGAGACAAATTAAGACAAGCATAGATGTTTCCTTTGAAAAATATATAGCCTATCAAATATCCAGAGAATCTCAGATGGAGGTTGATAATGAAACAATACCTTCTCCCCCTTCAGCAGTTCATAGGGAGACAAATATTATTCCAGTGGATCTAGTTGCTCCAGTTGATATGCCCAGATATATTGTAGTAGAGCATAAAAGGCCTCCCTAGGATCGACAAACCCTGTAGGAGGCAGAGGAGCATACAATCCCCTCAAGGCACATCCTGAGAGAGAAAAAGAGATTTTTGAGCTACCCCTCATTCATGAGACACTTCATTGACTCTGATCCTTCTTGTCATGAAGAAGTGTTAGGTGAACATGTATGGAAAAATGCCATGACATAATAATACTAGTATATCTTAAAGAATGATGTATGAGATATTATTCCGAGACCAGAAGGGAAGTCTGTGGTGACTCCCAAATGGATCTATAAAATAAAGAATACAACTGATGGAAGTGTCAATAAATAAAAAGTGAGATCTGTATCCAGAGGATTCCCACGAACAGAGGGAGTTTTATATGATGAGACAGTTGATCCAGTAATCCCGATAGCCCTCCATCTGTATTACCATCCATGATTTGGAAACTACATCAGATGGATGGATTCTTGATGAGTTTGAGTTTCAAGAAGAGTGTTGCTGATCCAAATCTATATTATTACATTGTTGGTGACGATAGCCTTATTTGGATGACTTATTTAGGAAGTCATGTTGTTGGATACAAGCAAGCTTGACTTTTGATTTCGAAATAAAGGATCTAGGTATGATGCATGACTTCTCGGGACAAGAAGTATGACAGAGGACTGATGAGATTTTCCTGAGTCAAGGAAAATATACAATGGGGATATTAAAGAAGTTAAGTATGAAAGAATGAAAATCCATACCTACACCGATGATGATTGATTTGAAGAAAATGAATGATAATGATTCAGACGAGATTGATCCATAACTGATTGGATCACTAATGTATCTGGCTAACACTAGACCTGATTTATGCTATGCAGTGAATGTACATTAATCAATTCATGAGTCAGCCGAGAAAAAATCACTAGATAGAAGCAAAGCATGTATAGAAATATATATGAGGCACAGTTGGATATGGCCTGAGATATGCCTCCAATGTGAACTTGAGTTTGTAGGGATATGACAATGCAGATTGGGAAGAGAACGTAGTGGACTGGAGGAGCACATTCAGGTGTTGTTTTACCTTGGGGTTTGCCATGGTTTCTTGGTGCAACAGAGAACAAATCTCTCTGGCCTTGAGTACTACAGAAGAAGAGTATTTAACATTGAGTGTGACAGTCAATGAAGCAGTGTGGCTTCGCAAGATTCTGACATATTTACTTGATCATGAGATGGATCCTGTTAGTCATTGTGATAACCAAAGTTGTGTGAAGCTCTCCGAGAACCCCTTGTTTCATGATATATCGAAACACATTGATATAAAATATCATTTTTCAACTAAAATGATGCATAAGAAAGCAGTACATGTGCAGTAGCTTCCTACACATGAGTAGATTGCAGACATCTTCACCAAACTGGCTTGGTGAAGAATACCTCTCTAGCTAAGAGGGAGTGTTGATGACTACAACCAAGATAAAGTTCAAGTACTTCCGTGTGAGAATTTTCTTGATGGAGAATGCCTCCCTAACTGAGAGGGAGTGTTGATTATTACAGTTGCATGATACATCCTCCATGACACATACTGATTGAGTCAACTTGAGAGAGAGCCCATGAGTTGGGTGTGCCCATGAGATGGGTATGTGGTTCTTATATGAGACAGAAATGGAACATTGTGCGGACTTCCTCTATGCAGAGAATTGATATGATACTCCAGATGATTCTCTTGTGTAACACAATGAGAAAGAATATCTGTTGATTTGGGCATGCCTATGGCTGAGTGCAAGTGAATGTGTGGAAAATCCCATGAGTTGGGTGCATCGTTCCAAGATAGAGATGAAATGATGTATTATCCTCCCTTGAGCAAAGAGTTGATATGATGTACTCCAAATGATTATCTTGTGTAATGAAGTGATAAAAATTATTTGTTGAGTTGGACACGCCTGTGGATGAGCACAGGTGAACGTGATCCTAGTGGCTGAGCACTAGTGAGTGTGGTTCTCATGTGAGACACAATGAGATAGAGATGTGAACATCCTTGTGGCTGAGCATAGATGGATATTCCCCTAGTGGCTAAGCACTAGTGGGTGTATGGTATCCCTTGCTATATTCTTCAAGAGTCAGACTTACCTATAACCCAATTTGTGATGTAAAGGGTACAGGTCGACCCCACCATAAAGTTAAAGATAATAAATGTAAAATATAATTAATATGGTAATTATTAATTATATTTTAAGTTGTTAAGGTACACCTCGTTGTACCAATAGACACTACTATTTACAGGTCCAGTATAATATAAATAAAGGTAAATTCCCCATTGAGGAATCATATCACAAGTGTGTGTTTGGAAATTTCAGCAACACTTGTTCTTTGGAAAAGTTTGCACCTCTCTTGGGCACTAGTATTCTAGGGTTTGTGAGTACCCTCTTGTGTGATAGGTATTTATGGTGGTGGAGGTATTTCTCTTGAAGAATATAGCAAAGGATTGGCTGGGTTTTCTTCCCTTGTTGAGAAGGGTTTCCTAGGATACTTCTTGTGTACTTGTGCATGGTGTTTCTTCTTGTGATCTTGGTTGCTACAACAATTTTTTTATGGTTTAAGTAAAATGATAAAATGGAATGAACTTCATGCTTAAGCCTAGCTTACTGAAAACTCAACACTAGCATAAGTTCTTACTCACTTATGCTAAGTCCATGATGTCTCCACACTTTTTCTCTACATATGAAATGTTAGAATGACCTCTCTCCTATTTATACAATCCTTAGAGGTCATCATATAACCCCCTCCATAAATCAACATCAAATTATACTTTCTTTTGGGTGTGAATCCCCAACACAAACCGACAAATCCCATCACAAAACCCATGAATCCCCATCTTCATTCCAACATCATTTTCACCAAACCGAAAGTGTGATGTGGTGCCCACTATGATTTCCACAAGCTCAACACCTAGGGCCATGTAAGAATACCTGCCCAAAGCTACAAAACATCAACATGTACAATCCAAAATATTCAAAAGTCTTCAAAAATATGTGAGTACTCCTCCCGCATGGCATATTCATGCTCCTAGTTTGTATCTTTGGGACCTTAACCATTCCACTAAACCTTTACCATCCCTATTGCTTGATTCTAGAGAAACTTGACTTTTCGATCCAATATGCATACCGTATGAACTCAAAAGTATCTTTCTTGCTCCGCTTGAATCACATTCCTATCAATTACATGATTATCATAAAGTACATACTTTTTAAACAAAGACACATCAAATAGATTATGAATTCACATGGATGCAGGTAGTGCAAGAATGTATGCAAAGGGTCCACAATATATTGCTACAAGTTTTGAACAAATTTCCAACTTCCAGGAACTTCTCTTGGCCTTCACTTTTAAGAGCACATGGTCACCCACTTTAAACTCTCTATCAGTTATGCCTTTATATGCATACCTTTTTTTCATGACTTGGGTATCCTTTAAATTCTGCTTTATCTTTACCATTTATTCTTCCATTTCCCCGAGAAATTCTAGCCCAACCACTGCTTTGTCTGCTGGGTTGTCCTAGCTCACTGGTGTAATGAAATTTATTCCATATAATGATTCAAATGGACTCATATTAAAATATGATTGATACCCATTATTATAAACAAACTCAACTAAGTGTAGGTAATCTTCCCATTTTGATGGTTTATCCATCACAAACATCCGTATCATATCTTCAATCACTTGATTGACCCTATTTTTTACCCATTTGACTCTAGATGAAAGGTTGTGATAAAGTTCAAATTTGTCCCAAAGCCTTTGAATAATTCCTTCCAAAAGTTTGATGTAAACTTGGGATCTCTGTCAGAAACAATTTCTTTAGGCACATCATTAAGCTTGGAAATTGTTGGACACATCGACCACACTAAGAGGGGGGGTGAATTAGTGTGATGATATTTTTACAAATTATTAAAAAATGTTAGTCAACCATAACCATTCACAACATCATTACTCATTAATTCTATTCAAACTTAGTTTATTTCATGTAAACATATCTCAATGACATATATTAACAATAAAAAACTATGCACCATCACAATAAAGAACACAAAGAACACCATATATGTATAAGTTTCTTTTGTATTATGGACTACAATCCTTGGGGTTTATCAACACCAATTGAAATGAGAACCATCTCAAAGAGAGCACCAACTCTCAACTCAAGACCCAACTTGCATATCTCAACAACATTTGAGAAGAGGAATCCAATCCTCAAGTACAAGACCCATCTTGTAGACAGAAAGAAATCTGTCAAACTGTACTAAAATTCTATATAAGGACAAGTGCATCAACTATGCAAAACAAAACCTGCACCTCAATCTGTCTCATCAATCTCATCATCCAAATCGGTTCTACTCACAAATATCAATCATCAAGTCAACTCTCAACCATATGCACAATATCACCAAGTTAACCAACAAGATACCTCTAGCAATAAATCATACTCTCCATAAACCAAATACCATAAACCCTTAAACAAGACCATGTGACAAAACCATACCTTTAATATTGTTGCAATAATCAATACCTATACCATACCATGCAACAATTAGAACAATTCCAATATGCAAATCTGATGTGGTGACTAAACTGCCAACTTTCTGCAACTACCAAATCTATTGTCGCGGTTCTACTACACTTTTTCTCCCGTGATTTTTCTGCCATGAATCTACTCTATCAATAATAACTCCCAAATAAACTTTCACAAATGGATATTCAATATCCTCAAAGATCATACTCATAAGAGACCCTTTCTCTCTTATTTATACTTCTCCAAGTAGCTTCCTCTAGGGGTTATCTTCTAACCAACTTACCCAACTTCCTTCTTTTGGGGATAACCCACTTCTAACCACTTTTTCCACTTACAACCACTTTATCCACAAATAGTAAAATCTCCACTTATAGTTGCAACTAATTTATTTTTAATTGTTTTCTTGTTGCAACCACTTAATCCATGACTAACCACTTTGACTGGTCAACTTCTTCTAGGATATTCTAGAGTAATTTGACTTCTTTGACCTTCTAGGGGATTCTAGATAACTCATGAGGGTTCTCCAACTTCACATGGCCATAAATATCTAACTGTGAGGAGTTATGTGATGTTCCACATATCATCGGAAACAACATGACATATACTATCCATCTGGATTAGTTTCTCCTGCAAATTAACTTATCTTCATTACATGATTCTCAATCAAAATTGGATTCCCTAACCACACTATTGGGATACTCAACCACCTAACCATTTGGACTACACAAAGCATCTTCCCATGAGGGATTTCACCATAAGGGGACCACTTTGACAACTTTATCCAAGGGCGTCTTCCCATGAGGGATTTCACCATAAGGGGACCACTTTGACAACTTTATCCAAGGGTGTCTTCCAATGAGGGATTACACCATAAGGGGATCACTTTGGAGTTCATCCATTTGGTTTTTCCTATCAACCATGAAATGACACCAATGATACAACTCCCTTTAATATCAACATATCATTATGACACCACTTGACATCAACCCTTTGACAACAATTACATCAATGACCATATAACCAGTAATCAATATATCAATGATACAAACACATCACTATGACAATAATTGACATAAACCCTTTGACATCAATGCTTTGACATCTGTTATCGGTCTGTAATTTCTAGAGTTTGTAGAAGAAAGGATAGAGGTAACCACAAAACCACTTTGGAAGCTGGGATCTAGCCCTTCCAACTTCAGATAGGGATCTCTCTGTAAGATTTAGAGTTGTTTGGGTTAAAATATTAGGCTATTTATGATAGTTCATGATTTGTTTGTTTGATTTGAATTGTTTGGCTGATTAAATGCTTAAATTACCATTGGGCTATGGGGTCTGTTTCTAAAAATATGGACCGGTTTCATCTTTTTATAAAGTTTCTTCATAAGGAGAGGTAGTTAAATTGTTTGGATCTTGTAAATTTGGATGAAATGAATAGGAATAAGTGAAAGTAATTCCATCAAGTAAAAGAGAAATTAAGAATTCATTTTATTTAATTTGAGTTGAAAACATAGAAATGATTCAAAGCCAGAAATAGAGAATATTAATTAAGTTCTATTTGTCAACCTTCTTTTGAATAATTAGGATTAGAAACACATAATAATGATAACAAAGAAAGGAAAAAATAAACGTAGATAGATGCACTTCACCAACAATTTGACATGAGAATCCTGTGAAAGAGCCATTTTTATTACTAATCAATCCGCTTGAATCATACTAAATAGCTTTCTTGGATGCAAATATCATCCCTGCATACTTCAAAATGAGAAGTATTTATACATTTATTTACAAAATATCTTGTCATAATTGATCATGATATATTTTAGGAATATCTAAACTAACAATATCTCTAGTTACAAAAAATATAGGAATGTTTAAGATCTGTTCAGATTTCTAGCGTTGTTTTCATGGAAACAATTGATAATATGTCCCTTTGACTTCTGCTTAGCTATTGGTCCTTGCTGCTGAAGAGTAAAAGCCATATTTACTCAAGTAACTCACACAATTTGTCTCACCTTTTTCTTACTTGGGATTGATAGTTTGAGTAATTTCCTGTAAATTTCATCCACCTCTATGTATTTAACAAAAGTGGGTTTGGTTATAAAAATGTGTTTGATCTCATGATGAATATTCAAATCAAACTGTAGTGTTTCCAAGAATTCTTTCCCAGTGATGCTTCCTTGTATTCCTACGAATTTTGAATTATCTTTTTCCATTGTCTTTAATCTTTGGTTATAATCAGGCAAGGTGATTAACTTGTAATTTAACACTAATAAACCGGGTAGTCCTTTCTTGTTTAGCACCTCAAACTTGTTGAATAACCTCTGCACACCTATGTCCATAACCTGACATTTTTCTTCCAATTGCAATATGAGGCCTTTCTTAGTTAGAACCTTTTTTTATTTCCAGGATAGTTTCAATTCTATCTTCTATCTCTAGCTCCTCTAACTCCTGTTTGTTTTTAGAATTTAGAAAACTGATGAGATATGTGGCTTATGTTGGATTTTCTCCCAATTATTCCTTAATTATTTGATGGCTCCTCTATCTTTATGAATTAACTCATGCTGCTCAAAGATAATCTGTATAGAAGGTCAAATCTCTGTCATGGATTTATTTATGTCTATCCATATATTTTCCTTAGCTTGGGCTAAGGTATTATCCATTGCTGTTTCTTTTCCTAATTGTTGTAGTCGTTGGATGAGCCTCTGAGATTTATGTATTTTGACCTGATGACAAGTCTTGATCCTTTCTTTATGTTACTGTAATTTATTTACTTCTTCCTGTAACTTTTTGATTTCTACTCCTTGTATGGACATGTCCTCCATAGCTTTCACCAATTTATCTGGGGCATTTGCGGTTTGTGTTGGGGTTGATTTTGATGTAGACAATTCTACTATTCTTATGTCTGTCAGGGTCACTGCATCTAGTGGAACTATGACTAGCTGTGCATTCTTCTCTTTTTCCTTTATCAACTTATCCATGTCTGCTTCCATTTCCATAATCTATGCATTTTTTTCCATAATCAATTTGAGCATTTCTTCTTTTTGGTTCTCTATCTCAACCACCTCTTTAGTCTGTGAATCCTCTGTTGCTAGTAGTTTCACCTATTTCTTGGGTGATGCTATGTCATCATTATTCTTCTTAATAAACTCTTCTACTTCTATGACATCATGCTTCTTCTTAATAAAATCTTCTTCTTCTATGACATTAGTCGGGTCATATCCAGTCTTGAGTACTAATTCCTCTAATGATTTTATCTTATTATACTTGGCCAAAGAAGAGATATTTTCAATATTAAAATGAGACTGGATATTAGTCAATGATACCTGTAATTTGGAAGCTGTCATTGTACTATTTGTCAGGGTTGAAAAAATCATTTCCCATGTCTCTCTGTGCATATCCATCTCATCAATAGGATGGACATCCTTTATATCAAATTTAAATGAAGTTTTCTTGTAATCAACTTATGTCTTTGGATAGGGACCTACACCTATAAGAATTACATTTGCATTCTTCCCTTCTCTATTTCAAAAGCTGACAAAAGTCTATGCTGAGCAGTAGAAGTTTGTTTCCAAAATTGAGTATAAGTACTTCTTTTGAGATGTTAATTCTTTTGCTTAATTTCCTTATACTTATCAAAAATATTTGAGTCCTTATATCCATGAATTGATTCAGATGTTAGATTTGTGTCTGGATTCCTTTGTGAATCTAATGATGATGGAGATCCCGTAAACAAACTAGCTAACTGTGTTGAAGAGTGTGGTCCTTCCAAGACTATTGTAGACTGCATTTCTCCCTCTTTAAGAAAACTTGTTGTAGGAATGGTTTTAGTTTTGCTCCTATATATTTGAAAATCATCTGCTGAGACCTATGTGACTGAAGGAGAGTCTTAATTGCTTGATCTTTTCTCTGCATTTTTCTGAGGTGTGATGGTCTGTGAAGTGGTCATAGAAAAAAGTTTTTCTTCTGCTTCTTACAAGGTGTTCTCTTCCCACTCATCTTGGTTCATGTATTTTTCAATCTCCGTCCTTTGTGTATGCAAATAGGGAGTGGTCTTATGTTTTCTCCTCATCTCAAAAGTAATGCCAAATGGATCATATGACCAAGTAAATCTTAGAGGAAACTTCATCTGTTTTAAGAGGATGTATGCTTCTTCACCTGCTGCTCTGTTGTTGCAAATAAATGGTCCTATATGAGTTTTAATTCTGAATTGAGATTTATTCTTGGCTGCTAAAAAGTGGATTTCATCTGAATTTATCATCTGTCTTATGTAATCCAATGAAAAAATACTCATTGGGAGGTATTTAAGACACCTGTATGGCGAAAACTCACACCCATACACCCTTATTTATGTATAATTATGGTATAAATATCATTCACCTATCTTGTCCTACTCAGATAGATGTAAAACCTTCTGAATTTGTTCACTAACCCCAGGTTATGTACTGCTGCTTAGTAAATAAGTAGTTGGATAAATGAACTGATCAATAAAATATTTGAAACTATACTCCACTGAGTTCTTTCTCACCATTCAAGTCCACAAGATGAATGACTGTGATATTCCTTGTTCATTTAGGTTATGGAGTGTGAAGTGGAATCTGTCTTCTTGATAGAATATGAACATATAAACCAAAATTGAAGAATACTTGAAAATTCCTTCAATTTGAAACTTAAGAAATTGTGCATGAATGTTGTCAGCCAAGAATTGACTGAAATTGAAGTTCATAGAAACCTTTTTCTTCTATAGAGAAAATGGACAAAAAACTTGAAATAGGGTCTTCTACCCATTCATTAGAATAATATCCTAATAGACATGATAGCATGGAGATAATATGATTAGCCATCTCTGGGAAAATAGAAGAGGGGTATGGTGGATTTTTCTTAGGCAGTTGGGCATCTTCAGGGGGGGGGGAATTTAAAAAATTTGGATTCTTTGGGAAAAAGGTCAATTTCTGATATAATTCATTTAGGGATTCGATAAAGAAAGGGGTGGCGACGTTATTTTGAGGGATCTGAAACATTTGGTTAATGGTCTCATGAGTAATTGTAAATAAAATTTCACCATTTTGAGATGCAATGACTCTTTGTCTTGACATTTAAGGATGAATTCAGGGAAAACGTAGGTTTGGGGAAACATGTATAGGGGTAAATTTGATTCCCAGAGTCCAATTTCATCACTATGGTCGAGGAAATTATCCTTCAACCAACAATATAATTCGAATAAATCGAATTCACACTTAGGCTCTGCAACTTTATAATCTATTTCTGCCATAGGAATGTGGTTAAGGTCAATTGGAGGGGGAACCATTGCATTTTTAGAGGCGTCGACAGACTTTCATTTGGGAGCCATAATTGAAAAACTAACAATAGAATAGGTTAGAAATGACTAGTCAACTTCTTCTAGGAGATTCTAGAGTAATTTGACTTATTTGACCTTCTAGGGGCTTCTAGATAACTCATGAGGGTTCTCCAACATCACATGTCCATAAAAGAAACTGTTTGGGAAGAATACCCACAATGCTCTGTCAATTTTGAAGGAAACAAAAATTGAAAATTCAAGACTCCATTTTTGGGCAACCAGAGTTCTGAAAACACATCTCAAAATTCTTAGTCACCTCCACTGACAAACCTAATAAAATATTGGTGCAACCCGATGGACTGACAGAAGTGAAGGGGGCACATTCCTTGGGTTAGGAGGTTGAGATAAATATGAAATTTTTGTTGGGACTGCTATTGGACGGTAAAAATTGTAGAATTTTACTTTCTTTTTTGAAATTTTTTATGTGATGTAAATTTGTATATGTATTCAGCATCGTGTTGTGCACTTAGGACAATGCACAATTGTAGGGGAGGGGGAATTAAACATCCCCACTATAATACCCAATTTAATTAATGTGCAACATAAATATGAATGTGGTTATGACCAATTTATGTAAATGTAAATTATTTCTATTTTTAAATAAATAAAATGAGATACCGACTGCTAGGGGATATGGACACGGATGGGGGTTGACATAAAACATAAAATTTCAATGAAAATTCATTATACTAGCTTAAAAAGTGGAGAAATTATTGTATGGGCAATGTGTTCTTGCAATTTCCTTAGATTGTACCAAAGAAGGAAAAATGATCTGGATTATATTGAGAACGAAATGAGATACAAATGAAATATAGAAGAGAAAAAGGAAATATAATGAAACCCCTTCTATTAATGAATAAGAGAATGGTGTAGAACAAAAACTAGCTAGAATGGTGGTAGTTTATCTCTTAAGAGAAATAGATGTTGTCTACACTCATTCACAATAAGAGTAACCTCACACTTCATTGAATTCTTAAAGGAAATCCTTCACCTCAATTATATATGAGAGAGTGAGAGGATAATTATTCCCATGATGCATGTGGGATAAATTGGTCTAACTTTATGAAATTCCATAGGCATGTAAAACAGTAGGACATCCAAGGAGGTCGCCCATCCCAGTACTAATCTATCCCAAGTGCTCCTAACTATGAATTTTTTATGGAATCGAGTGTATTAACATTGTAGGCATGTACATAAGACCACTAGGAAATCATTACATGATGGTTGTAATTAACAAATGGAGTTGGAATTACATTAAATTCCCCATCAAAAGGGTGAATATCATGGTTTATCAAAACCATTGACTCGAAAACATTGATTCAGTGGAAAAGGTGGATGGCCATCAAGATACACCTAGATCAGTCCCCTCTACCTTAGGAATAAATGGTCCCCATTGCACCAACTTCCCTTAGGAGATGGGGGAAGTTTTCTTGAATCTGAACCTTGGTGATCCTCTTTCCTTGTTGAAGTAGTTTCCCTTCTTATACTTGGAATTAGTCCATTTAATGACGGCATAAACATGTTTTTTGAGGTTTTGGATCCATTCAACAATTTGGCTGCATGATCTTCCTTGGCCTAAGTGTGGGAGGACTATGTTAGTGAAGATGCAGTAGGAAAACCTATATCATTGGGGACTAATGCACACCTAAAAAGGGTCGTGGACAATAGAGATATAAAGGGATGTATTATAGATATTTTGAACATATTGAAGACTCTCATTCTCTAGAATGAAGAGTATATAGAATGGATCATTGGGTAAGGGAGAATTAGGCACCAAGTCAATGGGATGATTGAATTGGAAGTGTAAAGGAACCCTCGTAGGAGAAAAACTATCTTTGTTAGGGACCTAACCTCCCTAACCCCTCACATAGGTAGAATAATATATTTTCAATATAATAAACTCTGACATTAGTTTATAAGGTCTATTTAATAAATGGGAAATATATGTGGCTAGAAGGTTCTTTAGAAGTTAGAATTAGTATAAATAAGAGTAGGAGGAATGAGAAGTCATTGTACTCATAATAATTGTAATAGAGATATGCTATGTTGAAGGTTTTCCCCTCGAAGAGGCAAGTGAACATTTCTTTATCTAAATAAAGGTGTCATTTCTAGTCTTTCTCTTCTCAATATTTTGTTGTTCCATTGATATTTGCTAAATATTCTTGTTTCTTCATATTATATTACATCTGGTACCTTACAATCTTTGTGCTCCTCTACAATCTTGTTGACCTTCTACTGATATATAAAGGTATTCGGTCGAGGCTATGGTGGTTGCAGTGACCTTATGTTCACCTTTTGGCTAGATCATAAAGAGGGAGAACTTTGTGGTCTAAGAGATTACTTGTCGAGATCAATGAAATCGAAGTAGTCATAACTACCTATGGAATCTTGTAGAGATGATTCCTCAAAGTAAAAATGACACTATGGGTCTGAGACTCATAAACAAAATGATGTTTCCACATAAATGGTTCTCCTAAAAGAACATCATAAACTTCAAGTGGGGGCGAATCACAAAGTATTGGATCTTTAAATGGATTGATTTCATAGGAAATGAGACATTACTATCTTACACAAATGTCTCATCCCTTGATCAACCATCAAATGATGTATGGTTTGAGGTGTGGAAAAGACTATAACTTCATTCTTTTGATGACTTCAATTGAGATCAATTTCTTCTAACTCCCACTGTCAACAGTGAAATGCAGTGGGGTCCCCTTCATGGACATCCATGAATGGAAGAGGAGCTCCCTCTCCTTAGGATCCTCTGGTTCTTCTAGTTGGAATGTTGTGGTAGTGATCATAGAAGTTGGTTCTACATTGATGATCCATTTCCCTTTATTGTGCTTTGATTCAGAGTCAAAGTCAGGTTCTGATTATTATTCTTTTAGCCCGGCCACCAATGATGTTTTTGAGTGAAATTCATTGGTGTTGAGCCATGGGATTTTATGGAACTCTCACCACTTTCCATTGTCCTTCTTTAACTTCCCATCACCCTTCTTATCTAGGGGATTAGAATGAATATATTGATATTGTCTTGCCTTTTTTTTTTCCCTTTTTTAGGGTTACCTTTTTCATGCTTCTGTTGTGGTGTATTTGCAAACCTAAATTCCTTCTTACTTTGTTGCTTGAATTTCTACTCAATTTTGATCGCATATTGATAAGAATCTCCTAGTGATAAGGTGTCCAATAAATCCATATTTTTATGGATGTACCTATGTAGGCCACTAGAGTAATTTAGAAAAAGGTGTCACTTGAAGTCTTTGATACCCAAGTTTTAGTGTAAGGTATTGAAGATGTTAGTGTACTTGGACACTGGCTGGTCTCTTTCCTCATGTAGAGTTGTCCATATCATATGTTGTTCATCATAGCTTCCAACATGGTAGAAATCCTCCTTGAGAGCATCCACAAAGGATTTAGGTGGGTTATCTCCTGAATGTTTTAGTTTCATCCGCGATGTACCTCTCCTTGTATCCTTACCACCAAGATCTAACACAGGGAATATATTTAAGGAGCATGAAGGTGATATTTTTATCATCAAAATTTTTTTGGACATATTAATAAACTTCTAGCAGATTCAACATTTTTTCTAGAGCATTTGC
>ML776635.1:609570-640450 GCA_009831015.1 Picea engelmannii
ATGATGCTCTTATCTATTGAAATGCAAAGAACTATAATAATGGCATAAACATTAACATGGTTTCAGAGCCAACCTGAAGGAAGCACAATTTGCAAGAGGAAAAACGTCACTGTTGCAGCACCTACAAATTAGGGTTTTGCAAACGTAACTCTTTTCAGCTCCCTAAACACCTAGAAAGTTGTGCCCTCCCCCCAGGATCAATTTGGCACCTAGATCACACGTTTTCAATGGATTGATCTCCCAGAAAGTGAAGCCCTAGTTTCACAAAAGTACTAGAAGTAATAGAAAACCAGTACCAGAAGTACCAGAAGTACCAGGGTACCAGAAATACCAGTCCAACAATCTGCATATCAGATTTGACAGGGTAAAAATTGGATTTTCTCAGATCCAAGGACACTAGGCTAGTCGCCTCAGCCAAGCGCACCTCCTGGTAAGGTCAAAATTTGATTTTAAGAATTTTCAATTTTTGGTCATTTTCATAGCCTCAAGTACAATATGTCTACAAGAACAAAGCTTGTTGAGAAACTAGAAGGCATAGACAAATTTCGTGCCTGGAAGTATAGGATCGGTCTAGTCCTTGCAGAGAATGACCTAGCAAAATTTATCAAAGAAGAAGTGGAGGAACCTGAAGATGTCGTAGAGAAAGTGAAGCATCAGAAGGACTCAATCAGGGCTCAAAGAATCATTGCAGATTCAATCAAGGACCACCTGATCCTGTATGCATCATCCAAGAATACTCCGAAGGAAATGTTTGACTCTCTAAGAAAACTACATGAAGGAAAGAACATCAATCGAAAGATGAATCTAAGAACTCAATTGAAGAATACCAAGATGCAGAAAGGAGAAATGATTCAAGAATATTTCTCCTGAATCTCAGAAATAAAACAACAATTGAAAGTGATTGGAGACACCATCGATGAAGACGAATTCATAATAACAACCCTAAATGGTCTCGCAATACCTTGGGATGCTTTCATCCATTCAGTATGTGGCATAAAGGAGAAACTACACTTTGAGAGCCTATGGAAAGAATGCACCCAAGAAGAGACAAGGGTAGCCAACCGTGAAGCACTACTATCAAGGGACGATGATCAAGCCCTAGCTACTCATACAAAAGGAGGAAGGAAGAAACCCTACTTCAAAAGGTAATCTCATAGAGAACCGCAACCATCAAAAAAATTTAGCAACCAAGAATCTCATTCAAGAAATTTTCAGAAGAAAGGACAATGCAAGGGACGAGATCTCTCATCTATAGAATGCTATCATTGTGATAAGATGGGACACAAGGCGAATAATTGTCCAGTCAGAAGAGAAGAGTACAAGAGGAAGCATAAATGACAACATGCTCACATAGCCGAAGATGAAGAACCACCTATGAAGATGATTAAGGACCATGTCTTGATCTCATCTCTCTCAGGATATGTATCACCTAGAGACGAAACATGGCTCATTGATAGTGGTGCATCAAAACATATGACGGGTAAGAAAAATAATCTCTCTTGTATTTCAGAAAAGAAGTTTTCTCAGAAAGTAACTCTTGGAGATGATTATCAATATCCAATCAAGGGAATAGGAGAATCAAACTACAAGCTAGATTCAAAAAACTCAATAACAATGAAGGATGTACTCTATGTGCCGGGCCTAAAGAGGAACTTACTCTCCATATCGGCTTTAGACAAGAAAGGCTATAGAGTTACCTTCATAGATGGAGAAGTTATTATGTGGGCTAAAGGAGAAACCTTAAATGAAGCAATCGTCATCGGAAGTGAAGAAAATGGCTTATATAAGCTGAAGGGTCACCCAAAAACTGCCATGACCCATGCCATCGAAAACTCATGCAAACTTTGACACATAAGATTGGCCCACATCAACTACAAGGCGCTACCATACATATGCAAAGATGTCATAGGTTTACCAGAACTCAAGGTTGATCACGAAGGCATATGCAATGGATGTGCGCAAGGGAAGAACAACAAGAACCCTTTTCCAAAGAGGGACAACAAAGCAAAAGGAGCCTTGGAACTCATCCATTCAGACGTGTGTGGCCCAATGCCATCATCCTCCATTAGCAGGTATGTATACTATGTATCATTTATTGATGATTATTCTCATAAGACCTGGATATATTTCTTAAAATCTAAAGATGAAGTATTCAGTAAATTCAAAGAATTCAAAGCCTTGATAGAGAATCTTTATGAAAGAAATATTAAGATACTCAGGTCAGATAATGGAGGAGAATATACCTCAAAGGAGTTCGTAAACTTTTGCAGAGATGTTGGGATCAAGAGGGAACTCACTACTCCCTATAATCCTCAACAAAATGGTGTAGCTAAAAGGAAGAATAGAACAATTATGGAAGTTGTAAAGACCATGATCCACGATCAAGATCTTCCTATGTGCTTATGGGCAGAAGAATCAATGGCAGTTGTTTATGTGCATAACAGATTATCCCATAGTGCACTTGGGTTCAAGACCCCAGAAGAAATGTTCACTGGAAAGAAGCCAGAGGTAAGACATCTCAAAATATTTGGCTGTCCATCATTTATTCATATACTGAAAGAGAAAAGAAACAAGCTAGAACCCTCTGGAAAGAAGGGAATATTTGTGGGATACTGTGAGGTATCCAAGCCCTTCAGAATCTTCATACCTGGTCATTGCCATATTGAGATTAGCAGGGACGTGACCTTTGATGATGAAACAACACTTAAGAAATCGAGAAGATTCCAGCTTGAAGAAGTATATGAAGAGGAACCTGTAAATCCAAGGACTATAGAATCTATGAGGGAAGTTCCCAGAGCTGCAGAACCTGTAAGGGAAGTCGTAACTGAAGATCATGATATAACTGAAGTTCAATAACCTCCTCAAATGACTTTCTCCCATTAAAAGAAAGCCTGCTTGGGCAAGAGAACTTATTCAAGATGGAGAGAAGTATGGTGTTCCAGAAGGAACCATGAGACAGGTGAAAAGACCAAATCCATTCTCCAGTTACATGGCTTTGATGTGCAATCTACTTGATGATGAACCTACATGCTTTGAAGAGGCCATTCAAAATAAGGAATGGGAAGATGCCATGATAGAGGAATACCAATCCATAATAAAGAATGATGTATGGGAAATAGTTCCCAGACCAAAAAGTAAGGATGTGGTATCATCAAAATGGCTCTTCAAAATAAAACATGCTACTGATGGAAGTATTGAGAAATATAAAGCAAGATTTGTCTCTCTTGTCTTTTCCCAGAAGGAAGATATTGACTATGAAGAGACATTCGCTCCTGTGGCTAGATACACTTCAATCAGAACCATTATATCTCTTGCTGCCAAGATGAAATGGAAGCTGCACCAGATGGATGTGAAGACAACTTTCCTGAATGGTGTTATCGAAGAGGAAGTGTATATAGATCAACCCCAAGGATTTGAGGTTGAAGACAGGGAGTCTCATGTCTGCCGATTGAAGAAAGCCTTATACGGATTGAAGCAAGCTCCTAGAGCTTGGTATGGCTGTATAGACAGTTTCTTGACGAGCTTAGGCTTTACCAAGAGTAAAGCAGACTCAAATCTCCACTTCAAAATTATGGATAATGCACCAGTAATATTACTAATGTATGTAGATGACTTATTCTTAACTGGAGAAGAAAATCTCATCACTGAATGTAAATAGAGACTTGCCATAGAATTTGAAATGAATGACCTTGTTCTAATGCCTTACTTCTTAGGCCTTGAGGTATGGCAGAGTCCAGAAAGAATCTTCCTTAACCAAGGGAAGTACATGGTCGAAATCTTAAAGAGATTTGACATGCTAGAATGCAAGTCCATGAATACTCCCATGGAAGAAAATCTGAAGCTGTTGGTCGATACTTCATCATATTTGATAGATGCCACTCTGTAGAGACAGATAATTGGATCGCTGATGTACCTGATGAACACCAAACCAGACATCTTTTTTGTAGTGAACACCTTGAGTCAGTTTCTGGTAGAGCCTAGACGTGTTCACCTAGTGACTGCAACACATGTGATGAGGTACCTTAAAGGTACAATGGATTATGGTATTAGCTATGATGGAGATCATGACTTCACATTGAGTGATATATTGATGCAGATTGTGTAGGAAGCGTTGCAGACAAAAAAATCACTTCCGGATGTTGTTTCAATTTGGGATCAGCCATGATCTCATGGTAGAGTAGGAAGCAATCCAGTATTGCTCTCAGCACAGAGGAAGCAGAGTACATTTCCACATGTTCTGCTAGCTACAAAGCTATATGGATTTGAATGTTGTTGACAAGCCTATTTGACTTGGAGATGAGAGCAACCGTGATTCTATGTGACAACCAGAGCTGCATAAAGATGACAGAGAATTCTGTATTCCACGTCAGGTCAAAGTACATAGAGATCCGCTATCATTTCACCCGTGACATGGTACAGAGAGGAGCCTTGAAGCTCCAGTACATTAGCACGGATGAACAAGTTGTTGACGTGTTGACTAAGCCTCTATCTCATGTAAAGTTTGAACACTTTCGAGATAAGCTTAGTATAGTCCAAAAGGAACCTCCCTGAAAGGGGGAGTATATATATTTTCCTTTCTTCTGACCTCACTGTTAGATGTAAAGAAAGATGAGTCATTGCTTCTAACCTCGTTTTTATACGTAAAGAATGACGCTGTGTGATCCTTGCTTCTGAACTCGTTGTTGGACGTAAAGCAAGATGAGTCATTTCTTCTGACCTCGCTGTTGGACGTAAAGCAAGATGAGTCATTGCTTCTGACCTTGCTGTTAGACGTAAAGCATGACGTTGTGTGTTCCTTGCTTCTGACCTCTCTTTTAGACGTAAAGCAAGATGAGACATTGCTTCTGACCTCGCTGTTAGATGTAAAGCATGATGTTGTGGATTCCTTGCTTCTGACCTAGTTGTTAGACATAAAGTAATATGATTCCTCACTTCTGACCTAGTTGTTAGACGTAAAGAGAGATGATGATGTGTTCCTTGCTTCTGACCTCGTTCTTAGACATAAAGCAAGATGAGTCATGCTTCTGACCTCATTGTTAGACGTAAATCATGATGTTGTGATTCCTTGCTTCTGACCTAGTTGTTAGATGTAAAGAGAGATGATGATATTCCTTGCTTTTGACATAGTTGTTAGACATAAAGCAAGATGTGACTGACATTGAGCTACCATCTTAACATCTGTGACATTGAGCCAGTGTAGTACTGCTAGCCTAGTGCTGTGATGAGGTATCATTTTTTACTAATACATATTTGTTGCAGATGATGATAGCATTCTTTCGAGAATGATGATGTTGTCGATGAAGAAAACTTTCAATGACTCGTAAATATGCTAGCCAATGTTTCAAGATGATATTAACGATATTGTCCTTCTGATGCCACTGATGATGCAGGCCTCTCTCGCCTGATGCTGATGAAGAATACCCTTCTTGTTAAGGGGGAGTGTTGAAATAATGTAACTGCGAAGAGCATTCTTATTATTATTGTTATTTTATTATTAGGATTAATCCCCATTGTGGATTAATCATGTCAGTAATTGTATTAGGACCAAATCCCTTTTTGTGGATTGGTCATCGAACAATTGTAATAGGCAGAATAAGAAGACGGCCCCAACAATTATTATTGAAGACCCATAATTAATTAAAGGTGGGTTTACCCACCCAAAGTGAGAGGTTGTCCATGCCAGTGAAACTGTCTCACATGTGCCAGTCTTGTATATATAGAAGGCTAGCACCTCACTTTAAAACACAACTCACTTGCACATTATCTTATGAGGCAAGCTGCAATTACCAGTTGGAGAGAGCAAAAGAAAAGTGGTCCATCTATTGGGGAGGACTATCTATATTGGTTTGAGTTATCTCTTGAACATTGTATAAGCTATTTATGATAAGGGAGTTTTTGCTGGGTTTTCTTCCCCTAAAGGGTTTCCCAGGATAAATGTTGTGTCTCTTGTGAACGTGTATTTCTCAGTGATCTTGTTCTTATGATGCTCTTATCTATTGAAATGCAAAGAACTATAATAATGGCATAAACATTAACATTTTTCACTAGCCTACATGACCATATAACCAAATCCAATGCTTATCCATATATATATCTATATCCTTCAAGTGATCCTAGAACATATAAAAGTAATGTTGTACATAATGTAGGTCATGGAACCTATCATCACTAATGTAAAAGTTAGGCTCCTTCAATATTGTACTCGTATCTTTGTTTCTATCTAGCCCGTGCCTATATGTGATACACACAATTATGTTGTCTCGATATAATTTATTATAATATTTTCTTTGGATCTCATTTTGTGGTTGGATGGCGTAGTTCTCAAGAAAATCCACAACTAATAGTATAGTTATGAGGGGAAACATGTACCTACATATTCTAAAATGGTTATCCTAGCATTATGCCACTTGGACATGTTTAAAACACTATTGGATTTTTTTTCCAAAAATTCCTTGATGAAATCACATACTCTTACCTTGTGGCACAAAAATAATGGCATAATTACATTATAACCTTATAAAACCATATTTAAAAACTCTAAGGGAAATTTGAATGAATGTATTCTCATTAATTACACAATAATAACCTAGGACCTCACCAATAATATTCTTTTGTTATTTTTCCCATTGTCTAGTTCATAAGTAACATCTTTGAAGCTTTGTATGTCAACCACCATTCTACCAAATTCATGGTCCTCAATTTCATGAATGTACTAGCTCAATAATGAAAATCTACTGCACTTGGGAAATGTCCCATATAAAAAAATACTTTTCATGATATTTTTATCAATCGAACTGTGGAAACATGATGCTATGAATAAAGCGTCTTGTTGAAATTGGCGGTAGTATGGTTCAGTATTCCTACATATGTTTAGTGTGCAAAACATGATGGATGTGTATATATGTTTCATCAAATTCTATGTGGTATCTACATTAGCATGTGTTATGGTATGTGCATGTTCTAACTTACCAAGGGTTTCATTTCTCAAAAGGTATTTGGCCTAGGTTAAACTCCTTGTGCTCATTATTGAATCTCCTCCTAGAGTTATGTCTAGGTCACATGAACAAGTGTTCAATGTCATGTTCACAGTCACTAGAAACTCTTCTCAACTTTAGCGCATCTTCTGATTAAATTAGGCCTTGGTGTTTTCATGCCAAAATTTTCGGACTAGTCCCTTAACAACATTAATCAACTTCATGTTAGAATGAGGCAGCATGAAAATCAAGGAAAAATAATTTGTTTCATGTGGGTTATCAAGATTTTATATTATAATAGGATACCTTCAAAGGGTTTTGGCACTTTAAAAATTTTAGATGTGTGTGAGCAAGCAACATTTCCTTGTGGTGTTGTTTATAATCAATTCTATCAATACTTGATTGGATGCATTAAGTTTTTTTGAATAAATATTCTTCTAGTCATACTAAAGGTAGTCTAAAAGACTTCTAAAAATATTTTTACTGGTCTCTAAACTATTATTTATCCTTATCCCAAGAATTTTTCTAATAGTAGAAAAAATATGTGATTTTAACAAGGCCAAAAATTGTTGACATTTAGATGCATCATTTTTTAATTTAAATTATTGTTTAATATTTTTTTTGTGTTTGTAATCAATATTTCGTTTAGGTAACTTTCCTTCAAGGATCGCTAGATAATTTCCATCCACATGAACAGATATATGATTTCTTCATCGCAAACTAGATATACGAGATAAGGAAGGTGGATGTCAAGTCTAGAACTCATCACCATGACATTGCAAAAATTCACTAGGAGAGCATAGCAGTTCATTCACCTGATGGTCAATATTGGGAGTGTAATAGAAATGTTGGTGTTTAGTATGATGAACATCAAATTTAAAATGAGCTTGTACGACACAGGCCTCTTCATAAAAAAAATTCATCAAAATTGGTTTTCTAATGTATCTCTTTATATAATCAACATCTTACAAAATTTCCATGTCTTCTTCCACTTGATAATTGTTTGTTGATGGAACATTGGTTGGAGGTTGACTTGGTGTTAGACGTTTTTTGAAGGGGTTTCTCCTTCCTATCATACTTTCTTTCTCAATTGCATCTATTGACCATCTTCACAAGGATTAAATACAACAAGAACTTGAAAAAAAATGTCTTCTCATTCACACTAAATATATAAAAGTATTGCAACACTAGTATTTCCTTGGAAATGTCTGTGCTTATGTAGAAAACAATTCCTTTCTGGTGACAATAAGGTTGGGATTTATGTTTTTCTTATTTTAGACAAGAAATAACATCCATGTATTAAGAGTGCACATATGTTAATATCACACACAAAGACACATTAATGACACATGTGTATTATTAATGTAGGTGGTTTCTTGTTATAATGGGAAAAACGTCAACCACTACAACATTAGTTAGATATGGGTGCCAATAGGGATACTTCCAAATCAATCCTATACATGGTAAAGGGATTAAACAACATAATAGATGCATAAACATGGTCAAGGAGTAAACGACAGCTTGGAATGGAAATGCATATGAATTCCTAAACATGGTTAAGGGAGTAAACAATGTCTTTAATCCCCAAATGAACCCTCTCAATATTAATTTCCATGAACAAATCCCAGACATAGTGAAAAAATCCCTCACTAGGTGACCTTTCCTTGGTTGATGGATATGGGTGCCATTAAGATGTTTCACATACTACAAATGGGTCTTGAGGACTTGACCATAATTGTGGTATGGAAATAACATTATTGGACCCTTAAAAGTGGTCAAGGGAGGGGACCAATAACTCTAATCCTTGAATATAGATTTTCAAGTTCAAGCACCATGAACATTTCCTTAGACGACAACACATGAGAATGGATGTTTTGCAGGGCGTTGAACATCATCAATTAATGGAAACTAGTGTCGTAGGATATTATTGAAAATTATTTATATGAACAACCTCAAGCAACTAATTGATACAATATGGAGGAATTTTGTAGGGGATCTTTGGCCTCTGAGTGGGATACATGCACCATTAGTAGGTTTTGTGCACAAGAAATCTGTTAAGGAATAAACATGGTCCTAGGGGACACAATATCTATAATCCCTATTGAATATTGTCAAATTAAAGAAACATTTACAACACCTAGAAATCATGACATCATTCCTCTCCATGGATTCCTTGACATCTGAGTTAAATATGGGTGCCATTAAGAGGTCTTGGGCATCATGGGTGGGCCTTAGGTATGTGACAATAGTCAAATGAGGGAAATAATATCCTCTAGCCCTAAAGCTTGTCACTCAATATTAAGCACCATGGATGAGTCCCCAAACCTCCACATCTAACCTTTGTTGACTAATGATTGACTCCAAGTGTTCTATGGGTGGCATTATTAGGTTAGTTCTACACTAGGAATGTTACTAGAGGTCTAACCAAGGACAAGAGGGATAATGGGCCTTGTTCCCTAAATGGTTATTGTTGTGATTAATAACCATGAACAACACCTACTACCCATATATATTATGTGTTTATAGTGTTAAACACATCCTTGAATGACCATGCAGGACCCTTATATGATATTTCTAGCCAACAACAGGAATACATGCACCATGACTAAACAACAACACATTCCCTAAACTAGAATATGTCTCATCCCACACTATAAATCATTCTTGGGGCCATATTTTAGGTTATTTACCATTCAAGTGGGATACAAGAGCTATGAGTAGGATTTTTTCAATAGAAATAGGCTTCAAGGTCAAAACATGGTTAAGGTGGGAAACAAGGGGCTTAAGCCCTAAATGGACATTCAAAAGCTCAAGTGATATGGTTAGTGGAGGAGAAATATTGGGCCTAAGGATCTAAATTTCCCTTCTCATTCTTAATCTCCATGAACAAAACTTGCTAACCACAACAAAAGCACTCTCTAGGGGGTCTTTGTTAGACTAAAAACACCCAAATAGTCTGAAAATAAAAAAGAGAAGTAACTACATGCCTTGATAATCAAATATGAGAATGAATGTTAAGCCTATTCAAAGGAGCAACCTCCTTTTACAATAAAACAAATGCACAATATTATATGATATAAAACTAGGTCACCTTGGTATATATATATATATATATATATATATATATATATATATATATATATATATATATATAAGAGAGAGAGAAATGGTACAACTACAATTGAAGGGCCTAGTCAACAAAATTAATATAACAATAGAAATGTTATAACTCAATATATAGGGATTTATAGAGCGATTAATGTGGGGATTTATTATTAACATGGGGATTTTTCTACTGATTAACATATCCATACCCTTCAAACTATTGTTTCCTTCAACACTTGATTAGTTATGGATGTTTTTGTATGAAGATCTCATCTTCCCATCTCACCTTTTCTATTGGTATATTCTTCCACTTGATGATGTACCTTGTAATTTCTTGATTTCAAAGTTCGTTAATAATGTTTTCAAGTATTCTTTCTATTTATACTATGGTTTTCCTTTCTTCATTAATATTTAGTAATATAATTTGAACTAGGATCATGTTGCCAATTAGATTCTTTAAGAAAGAAACTCAAAATACTATATGTACACAGGAATATGGATGCAACTCCAATTTGTAATCCATACTTCCAATCCTATATAACACCTTATAGTGACCATAATACTTGGGTGCTAATTTATTGTCCTTTTTTTCTTGCTTGAGGGAAATTTATGTGTATGGTTGTAGCCTCAGAAATATCCAATCCGCCACTTCAAATTCCCTTTCACTATGATGTTGATATACTTATTGGTTCATCCTATTCTGTTATATAACTAATTTTTCCTTTAATAGTTTGAGAACCTATTGTTGGTGCTCCATGTGGTCCTCCATTGCATGAACCTTCAATGTGTCTAAAGGGTGATGTGATGGATGGAGAATTATATCCATAAATCTCCATAAATGGGGACATTGTTTATGAAGTATGGAAGGACATATTATACCACCATTGTACTAAGATGAACCACTTAACCCATTGTGTCTGTTTATTAGATGCAACACAATGAATATACCCTTCTAGATGTTTATTCACAACCAAAGTTTTCCCATTTGATTAAGGATGGTAAGAGGAGATGTGAACCAATTGAGTACCTAAACAAGAAAACAATCTAGTCCAAAAATTTCCAGTGAAAATTATATCTCTATCACTTACAATAATCTTGGGGATTCCATGTAGCTTTTGAATTTTTTCCATGAACATTGTGGCTACTATACTTTCTTTGATAGGATGAGAAAGAGAACAAAATGGGAATACTTTGTGAGTTGATACACTACTAGCATAATGGAATTATTTCCTTTGGACTTGGGTAGACCTATAATAAAATCTATTAAAACATTTTTCCAACATTGACTTGGTATGAATAATGGTTGTAGGAGTCTTGGGGTCCTAATTGTCTCTCCCTTATTCTATCCGTAGACCACACATTCAACCACAAATGTTTCAACATCAATTTTAAGACCTTCATATAAAAAATCCTTGTTGATCCTGTGGTAAGTTTTCAAGAACCTTGAATGTCCTATAGGATAAATGTGTGATTACAAAAGGACTTTCTTTTTGAATTGGGAATTCTTACATAAATATAGGTTATCTTGATACCATAATAAATAATTCTCCCACACAATTTTATCTAATGCAATTGGCTCCTCTTGTAGATTTTGAAGGATATTGCATACCTTCTAATAATTCTTCCATTCTATACTTGTTTCTTCCACCCAATCAAATCATGTAATTGAAATAACACATAGTAAACCCTCTCTCTTCTTCTTTCCTTAAAAGTGCATCTTCCACCATATTTTGTTTTCCTTTTTGTAGATAATTTCAAAGTCATAACCTAGCATATTTGTAACCCATTTTTGTTTTTATTTTAAATATAATCATTGTTCCAAGAAATACTTCAAACTATCATGATCTATTTTTTACCTTGAATTTTCTTCTTATAAGGGAAGGGTATCATTTTTTAACTACATATAATATGGCCAACATTTCATTTTCATAAATGGGTTTGAGTAAGTTATTTCCTTTAATATAGTTTCTTTCAAAGGAAATGGGACTTCCTTCTTGCATTAAAAATGCACCAATGACATGATCTGAGGCATCACACTCCACAATAATTGGTTTTTTGATGTAATGCATGACTAGGACAAGATTCCTGGACATAGCCTCCTTAAGTTTTTCAAAATATTAGATTTCTTCTTGATTCCAAGAAAATGCCTCTTTTTTTTATAATGTTGTTAGGGGTGCTATTATTTTACCATAATTATTGAAAAACTTGTGGTAATATCTCATCAATTCTAATAATCCTCTAAGATTCTTCAAGGTTTTTTGAATTTCCGATTCCATCATATCTTTAATTTTGTTAGGGTCCATTTTGACACCTTAATGACATAAAATATGACCACAACATTCCACTTCTTGAACACCAAAGGCACACTTGGAAGGATTTTCATATAGTTGTTTCTCTTCCAATAGTTTTAATACTATATCAACATGTTGTACATGATCTTCCCAATATTTTCTATAGATTACTATATCATCAAAAAATACTAAGACAATATTTTTGACAAAGGTTTTGAAAACATAACTCATCAAGCTTTGAAATGTTTAAGGTACATTAGTAAGGCTGTAACGGCCTCCTTGTTACGACAACAACTCTGAGAACAAGTGCAATTTTTTTTTTTGTCTAAGGTGTGTGTGCGCGTGTAGAAGTAACAAACATACTTGACTCTACGTCGCCACTTGACAAGCAACAAGACACAACCATGAAGTTCAGCACAAGAAGACTGAAGGCACTCAATGAGTAACTGCAACAATATACGACCATAGGCATAAGGCGCACAGCACAAACATTAAGACATACTGGGGGTGCACAGTAAGAACACAGAGGGAAGAATCCATGGGGTTAGGGTTACTATTTCTGCACAGGAAAGCAGGGCGTTTAGTCTTATGTCTTCTCGAAAGAAGATTAGACAGGCTCCTGGCCAACTTCTCAGGCAGAAACTAGTAACCCGACCTAGAACAAGACGCAAGCAAGTCGAACACAACAAGACGACCCCGACATATCACAGTAACAACAAGCAATAAACTCCCCTAGAAATAAGGCATACAACTAGCAGCTGTAAGAAGAAAATGACACCAGGTGTTAAGTACAGTACAGTCACAGATGGAAGAATCCAACAGTAGAGTTTACCATTTCTGCACAGAAAAGTAGGGCTTTTAGTCTTATGTCTTCTCGAAAGAAGATTAGACAGGCTCCTGGCCGACTGCTCAGGCAGAAACTAGTAATCTCTGTTAGGTGTGTCGCAAGAGTGGAAACCCTACCTTTAAAGGGACCGAGACTCTTGATATGGCATTGGATTCCTTACACAGAAAAATCACACCCACAGACATGTCTCCTAAGGCTACCCGGGGGGGTGTCTACATCCCACCCGACAACAGTTCCAACGCTCGGAGGGTTTGTCAACCAAGTACAACTTGTCTACAAGAACCAACACCCTCATTACAGACTCAGAAATCCTATTGTACTTAATCAAGATTATTACACCGTAAAGGTTTATTAATAACAGTAAAAGTTACAATAACACTGCCACGAAATATTAAACACCTTCCATTTATATCACCTATCCGAACCATGATTCTATAATTACAATACCTCTTATATGCTACAACCCCAAAATTTCAGTGACCTTACAAGATAAAAACATTTCAATAAACATGAGGAGCTCTCAATTCGATGTCATCTATGATCATAGGTTCCAATAATAATGCAATAACATCATATCTCCAAGTAACATCATAATTGAAATTAACAATATAACATCATACCTAGAAATAACATCCTATTTTTAAGTAACATCATCATTGAACAATTACAAATGAGATCATATTTAGAAATGGCAATATATAATAATACAATCTCTAAAATGACGAAGGACAAGATGTGAAAATGACAAATAACAATATTAAATGACAATACTTATACATACCCATAATTAAAAGGGTCGATATATAGAATTAACATCAATTACATAATATCGGTGACATCAAAACCCACGATGTTACTACCCTAAAGAAATGGAAATTAAAACAACCCAACGGTAGTAATGTTACCATAATGCAAGTAAATAGTTAAAAATGCAATTTATTCAGCGTTGCAGTACATACCAATTAAATAATTATCAATTAATAAACAATTAAATAACAATATCATTCCATTAACTATACGACAGTAGATAACAAATGAGTAAACGTTATGTGCATGACAGTTATCCTGGGAAGAGATAGGATTGAGGAAGAATATGCAGAGTTATGAAATAAGTACATAGACATCCTTAAAGACTACAATAATAGACTCAAATATGAGGAGGACCATTTGATTTGTCGCTGCATCTTGTTTGATATTTAGTTCCTATAATAGGCTACAAAGAATTGGTAGAGGGAGGAAGAGAAGACCATCTTTTTTTTGTTGCAGAAAATAATTTGGAAATCAAATTTCCTACACAAACAAAATCTTGTTGTGGTTATTTTTATACAATAAGGAACCTAGATGGTAGGTATTTCAAAAAGGAAATTCATTGGGCCAAGATGGTGGAGTCAATGTCATCATGCAGAATAAATTATATATCATATCATCTTGAAATTTTGATTTACCAAGGAGGTATGGACAGAGGTAGAAATGACGATGTGGATAAGGAAATCCGGGGAAGGTAAAAGTATTGAAGAGGATTTTAAAACATTTTTTTCTAGAAAGAAGGCACTCAAGATCATATCATTACTACGCATCATATATTGGGGAGTAAAACGAATATCATTACTACGCAACAGGCATTAAAGAATAGAAAAAACGTAGAACCCTAAAACGGAAAAATGCAACTGTAATTACGCCCATGAATGAGGACGCAGACCCAAAATAAAATAAACCGCAAATGTAACAACGCCCAGTCTGAAAGAAAACGCCCCTGTATTACATAATGCATTGCCATTTAAAACGCCCAATTTATCTCAGTAAACCTAGACCATTAAAATATTTAAACCGCAGACAAAAACACCCAATATCTATCAGTGAATGCCATTAAAACGCCCACAGAAAAATGTGAACTGTTGATAGAATGCATCTACAGACTGTCATGCGAATTGCCAAAACAAAATTCGGATGCCACCCAATTCGTAGTGCCAGAACGAAATACATAAGCAACCAATAGAATTTGCCAGGAACGATCAAGTCCAGGATTAAAATTACGAAGGGTAAAAGAAAAGCAAGGCAACAATGTACTCACGACTTTACAATAATAAACCCCGCAATAGACTCAACGAATTTTCAGCAATGATCTCAACAATATACACATGAATTTGCAGCAAAATACCCAGCAGTAGACCCAACAAATTTTCAGCAATAAACTCAGAAATAGCAGTGGTGATGATTTGTAGAGGGGAAGGGACAAATTATGCGTCACAGTCAAGGCTGGCTAACACGAAAATAAACAGATAAGCACGGATTTACAAGGCTGGACGCCAATGGGGGCCGAGCGAGATCCTGGTGGGTTTTCTCCCCTTTTTCAAGTGAACAAAACTTGTTATAGAGGCATTTAACATCAGCAACCCAATTCGTTATGAGAGGGTTCTCAACAGATATAATTGCAATCTATTCCCCCAAAACCCATAAGGTATAAATCTGTACAAGGATTCCCCCCATACTTATCACGAGAAAATTTTTATTTAATAAGAAAAAGAGCAATTGTAGCAACTACAAATATAATTGCCGAGTAGAAAAGTATGACAACCAATAATTCCAATTGCAACCAATAAATGGATATCAGCATGTACTAGAATTCATCCTATTCTACCAATAAAAGAAAAACAACCATACCATTGCCTCAACGTTGTCCTCAAGTGTCATCCGCGCTCTGTGCCGCTCCCCTTGCCAACCGTACAGAGCTCACTGGTACCTCCCAACCAATCTCTAGGGGTAATCTGCTTCCCCCTTAGCCCCCCGAGCCGCAAAGGGGCCACACAAGATCCAGAGAAAAGACTAGCTTCTTAGCTCGCCTCCAAGGTTGAGCTACCACTCCAATACAGCTGAGAAATTCCCAACTCCTCACAAGCAAATAGTCAAGCCACAATCTGGCAGTGTAACGTTACGCTAGTTGTTCATCCCTTCTACCTTCTTTTCCCCTTCTTTTATAGAAATTTGAGACCCACCTACTTTCCTAAATCATTATTAATTTAATTTTTAATGACAATCCTCTAAAAATTCTCTGCCGTCCAAGTGTCACTCATCCCCCATGTTTCTCCAAAAATTAATTTCTTTTTAATAATTAAAAGACTCATTTCCCTCTCCCCCCTATAGTCACTCCTAAAATTACTCCTAGGGTTCCTAGATCCCCTCTCATGCTTTTAATAACTTTCCTAAAATGAAGTTGCCAAAATTTAGTTCATTTTAGTAACTCCTTAATTGTTGATTCCTTTTTGCTTTTTACTTTCCATTATTAAGTTTCCTTTATTTCAAGTTTCCTTATTTCTATTATTTATTTCTCTCTTTTTATTTTTAAACCCAAAAGATAAATGCGCTTATTAATCCTTTCTATATTTTTAAATTCATTACTTTTTTACTCTCACATGTTTTTTTTAACTTTATATTCCTTTTTACCTTTAACACCACGTATTTTAATTAATTTATTCCCTTTCTTCACTTTACCCCCTTTAATTTTAAGAAGACTTTAATTAACACCTAGGAGGGTTTTAGTTTACGCCCTTATGTTTATTTTTGTAGGATCTTTTCTTAGGGCTTGTCAAAATTTTAGGTTTAGATTCGAACTGGGTGATAGTCAATTAGGGGAGTCATTTTGAGAATTTCTAAAGGCATTAAGGTCTCAGGGTCATCTAGGTTTGTCTCCTCATCACCATCAATGCGACGTGCCCTTCAGGACGCACTACGTGCTCCAAGGGTGCCACTCACCTCGGTTGCTTCTATTGCGCGACGTGCCCTTCAGGATGCACCACGTGCTCCAAGGGTGCCACTCGCCTCGTTTGCTTCTATTGCACGATGTGCCCTTCAGGATGCACCACGTGCTCCAAGGGTGCCACTCGCTGACTTGACTGATTGGTAGACATCTATAACCCCTGGAGTCAACACTGCGCCAGGTGAACTTGTGGGAGACTAAGGGCTCTAAGGAATAAGGCCCCCACCTTATTGCGCGCCCCTTAAAATCATCGTGAGCGACTGTCGTAGTCTACCCTCATGGCATTGTGGATCCTCTCGAACTAGGTAATCATTAACCTACAGTTCGAGCCACAGCGGGAGTGCTAGTAGGCTATGGCAGGGCTGCTGTCCACACCTCTCCCTCAACCTCTCTGGAAATCATGTGTGGCCCCTTTACTCCATATGTGAGTCTGGTCGGCAAGCTATCGTCACCCTGCATCATCAACCATCATGTCAGAACATGTCAACAACATATCATCAAATAAATAAAATATCATGGTAAATAAATCAACTCAAATAGCACACTCCCTGACTCAATCTGGAGTCCAAGGGTTTCACCGATGCCTCTGCATCCTCAAGGTCCAAAACCCTGCACACTCAACAAAACTGAGTCAATAGCACCTGTCTACATCAAGTAGTAAAACATCAGAACGCATCATGTCGTCTATCAGAACGCATCATGTCGTCTATCCGAATGCATCATAATCAAGCATAAATGTATTAATATCAAAAAGTCCAGATCACTTGCGAGCAAGTGTCCTCAAAGAATAAGTTTTGTAAGTGCGCCAGAGCAGGATGTTACAAAGGCCCAATGTAATTATCAACAAGTCATAATGAATTTCATGTGTTCTAAAGGCTATCATGGGGATGTCTTATTGCTTCATTCTGATTTGATGATATCCAAAATGGAGATCCAACATACTAAAGAAAATTTCTCCTTACAATTAATCTAATAATTGATCAATGAAAGGAATATGGAACTTATCTTTGATGGTCATTTTGTTGAGATGTCTATAATCTAAACACATATGCCATTGACCTTCTTTTTTTGAACTATCACCACTAGTGAAGAGAAAGCAATTTGGTTAGGTTGAATGATTCCATCCTCTAACATTTATTGAATCATATGCTCAATCTCACTATTTTGTGCATATGGGTGCTTGTAAGGCCTAATGTTAGGTGGCACACTTCCTTGTTGAAAATGAATAGAATGGTCATGATCTCAATCAAGTGGTAGCCCTGTAGGAATCTATTCAAATACGTTTAATGATAATTTTTTGGAGATCCACTAGAGGAGAGGGTTTATATGTTTAAACATATAGTGAAACAAATTGTTCAATTACAACATGGTGTCCCTTTTTGAGTTATTTTGTCACATTTATAGAACTTATCACTTTATAGGGTTTCCCATGGATACCTATAAGTTCAATTTCCTTTCCTTTTTAGCAGAATATCGTGAAAAGTTCATGAAAATTAAGAGCCAATATTCCCAATGATTGTAATCATTGGACCTCTGTTAAAACATCACCACCTCCCATTCAGATTGAAAATGTGTGACTATCCAGCAAATACTCATCCATAGTGAGATCAATACCATGGAACTTCTCTGAATAGTTTATGGTACTTCTATATACAATCACCACCTTAGACTCTAGTGTTGGAAATATAAAGGAATTAAGAAATTTTGTTAATTTACAATTAATGAAGTTATGGATACTACTATAATCAATCAACACTATTTCCTTTTTATTTATTTATATATATAATTATATATTAAGGATTTTCAGAGTATTATTGCTAGCTAATTCATGCCAAGATAATGTTGGATTAGTCTCTTCTAGTTCTAGATCTTGTGAATGTTCGATTTCTTGATCTTCTTCTTATTCATAGTCTATGTGGAATAATTTATTCTCACTTCAGTTATGCCCCTTATTATACTTGCTATAAAAATTCAAACATACTCCCTTTTCTCTTCTTTTATCTATTTGCTGAAGTGCCAACCTTATAGGTTGAGTGAGGTTAGGAAAGGGAACATGGTCCTCTTTATAGTTTTTAGTGGCCACTCTTCTAGTAGCCATACTTTTACTTTAAAATTTCCTAGACACATTGAAATAATTCTCTAGGGATTTAGGTTCAAAGAGACACACCTCATGTTGAATGATATCATTTAAAGTGTCTGTAAAGAGATCTAACAAATTATCCTCTAGAATGTTCTTTACTCTTAGACTTAGTTTTTAGAATTGTTGCATTTCCTTTGTAATTGGAATTCTTTTTGAGATATTTATTAATCGACTTAAGAATGCATTGATCTTAATATCCCCATAATGTGCTATCAATTCATCCAAAAAATTGGACCAAGAGACTAGAAAATCATTTTTTCATTCATAAATCCATTGATACTAGACATATTAATTAGGTTTTAAATACAAGGATGCAAGTGTTACCTTTTATAAAGTTGGTTCTTTGTGTATATGAAATAATTTCTCCATATATAATATCCATGATATGGGATATTTACCATCTAATTTCCTCAGTAACTAAGTAGTTCATTGGCCGCAAGTTGAACCCCCTATGATGCAAATGTTCGAATGATGAATGATCATGATTCTAGGACTCAATATGTTTTCTCTCCAAATGTTTTGAAATATTCCCTATATGTGACTAAGATTCAACACTATTGTTCTCCTTCTTTTCATCAATTCCTTGGATCATAATATCCCTTTTAGGGAACATATGTAAGATCATGGTTTCCATGGATTTTGTAATTTTTCCATCTTTTGATATATATTTTGTTTCATATTTCCATATTTTTTTCAATATTTTCCATATATTGTTACATTTGTCTTTGTGTGTTTATCAAATAAAAAAAAAATACACTCACCTTTCATTCAATTTGTAAAATTGATTATCCAATTTTCATAACAAATTTTCTATATCTCCACTTTCTTCATGAGTCATGGATGAGATTTATGGAGTTTTAATTGGTGTATTATGTTTTGGAACACCCTTTTACATGTGGGATAAAATAATACTCCATTTGTTTCTCCTTATCACATTTTTTGAATCACCAAAACAAATATTCCAATCAAAAGGTATGCCAATTGTAAGTCGAATACCTTTAAAACCTTTATTTGGAGACTGTCTTGTCGGCTGACCTTTCTCCTCATGTATCTATAAAAATTTGTCTCTTTTAATTATTATTTTTTTGTAGTACTCTCACATTTATTCTTTTTAATTCCACAGGTTTCACCAAAATTGAATCTTCCAGGTGAAAGTTATGGTAACTTTCCCAAAAATTCTTGATTCTTGACCCTTACCAAAGAGAGAAATTGTATGGAATTCCACGTGTCCAATTTTTATAACATGATTATGAAATTTGGACTTGAAATACTATGGTATATATTGTTTCCAATAGAATTGGTGGCACTAAATTTGGACGTTTTTACATTTAGATATGAAAGTTGTACCAAGAACACTTGTTTGAGACTAGTATTAGGACTAGTAAAAAACCCTACTTTATCCATATTTAATTTCCAAAATTATAGAGAATAAGAACATTAATATTTACCACTAGTACTTCTCTATATCTCCTCAAACTCCTAGAAATTTCATAGTGTTAAAATTCACTAAAACAAATTATAGAGAAAATGCCAAGATAACATATTTGAGACCAATTTCAGGAAGAGTCAAATTGCTAAATTCCATTGGCAATATCTCAAAAAATTTAGTGAATGAAAACATGAAATTTTTACGAGAAGTACTATTCTACATTTGTTCATGCTTCTAGAAATTTCACCTATTAAAAATTCACTAAAAGAAAGTTATATAAAAAATTCTAAGATGACTTGTTTGAAGGAGAAAAACCCTAGGATTGTATGCTCTTAAACCAATTGTTATGAAACAAACACCCAAATAGACTAAAAATAGAAATATAAGTAACTCGTGCCTCAAAAACCAGATGTGAGAATGAAAGATAATCCTCTTCGAGGGGGAAACCTTCTTTTTAAATTAGAAAAAATGTACAATATGAGATGATATAAAAATAGGTCTCCCTAGTGTATATATAGGAGACAAAGGGTATAATTACAATTAAAGGGTCTACCCGAAAACACTAATATAAAAATAGAAATGTAAATATTCAATATAGATATTTATCTAGGGATTCACATGGGTCTTTATGCTTAACTTGTAGCTTTGTTTAATGCGTAATTGTCTTTGACATAAAATTTTGATAGGGATACCATTAGGATATTTTACACATTGAGGATGGGTTGTATGGCCTTGACCATGGTCAAGGAAGTAAACCAAGAACCTATAAATATTGTGGAATATTATTAGGCTCAATAGCCTTAAAGGATTCCTTAAACCAACACATAAGTTCTTCATAGGGTTCTTTGCAAGCCTTTGTGTTGGATAGAAGTGTTTTGAATAGGTTTTTTTCACCAGAAATGTGTTTGGACCATGCCATATGGTTAAGGGATAAATAAGGGCCTTAATCCACACTTAAACATTATCAAGATCAAGTGCCATGAACAAACACTAGACATAGTGAAAGAATACCTCACCAGGGGGCCTTTACCCTATAAGTTAGATATGGGTGTCATTACGATGTCTCATGCGCTAAGGATGGGTCTTGAGGCCTTGACCATAGTCATGTAGGAAACCAATCTCCTTGGGACCTTTCAATTGATTATAGGAGGGAAAAAACAACCTCTTTCCCTAAACATATATTCTTAAACTCAAGCTCCATGAACACATCCTCTAACCACCACACAGTAGCATCGATGGTTTCTAGGGCCTTGACCATCATTAAATATTGAAAATTAGTGTCTAGGATATTATTGAAGGTTCTTGAAATCAATATCCTTGAACAAGTACTTGAACCAACAAGCAAGAACTTTATATGGGGTATTTGGACTCTGAGTGGGATACAGGCACTGTGAGTAGGTTTTGTGCACTAGAAATGTTTCTCGAGGAATAAATGGTAATGGGAGACACAATTACCTTAATCCCTGTTGGACCTTATTGAGCTCAAGAAACATGAAAAACACATAGAAACCATGAGATGAGCCCTCTCTATGGAGTCCTTAGTATCTAAGTTGAATATGGGAACTATTATAATGTATTGGGCATCATGGATGGCTCTTGGGTCCATGGAAATATTTAGAGGATGAAAACAAGATCCTTTAACCCCAAAACATTCTTCTCAAGCTTAGTTTTCATGGATGAGTCCTTGACCCTCCACATTTAACCTATGTTGGTTAATAATCACCTCCAAGGGTGCTATAGGCACCACCAATAACTTAGTTGTGCAGTAGGAATTTTTCTAGAGGTCTATTAACCAAGGTCAAATGAAGAGGATAATGGAACTTGTGCATTAAATCAGACTTTTCAAGTTCAATATCCATGAAAAACACATACTACTCAAAAAAACATATATGGCTATATTGGTGAATCCATCCTCAAATGACCACACAAGACCCCTTATACAATATATCTAGCTTACTAGAAGGATACATGCACCATAATTAAACCAAAACATATGCCATGAATGAGAATGTGTCTCAATCCCACACCATGAATCATTCTGAGGGCCATGGTCAAGATTCTTTATCATCGGAGTGGGATACAGGCTCCATGAGTACATTTTTTGCACTGGAAATGCGCTTTGAGGTACAAACATGGTTAAGGGGGGAAGCAAGGAGAATACTCCCTAAGTGAACCTTCTAGAGATCAAGTGTTATGGTTAATGGAGGAAAATTATTGGGCCTTAAGCCCTAAATGTCACTTCATAGGCTCAATCACCTTGAAAAACACCTACAAATCACAACAAAACCCCTCTATAGGGTGTCTTTGGCTTCAAATTTGGAAATGGATTCCATTAGTATATTTTACACATGAACGATGGGTCATAGAGAATTAAACATTTCTAGGGGAGGGAAATAAGAGCCTCTATCCTAAACCTTTTTTCTCAAGCAACATGGATGATTCCTTAGACCACATTATACCTCTATTGGATATCAATTTCCTCTAAGGATGTTGTGGGCATGGTGATTAGGTTAGTTGTGCACCAAGAATGGGTCTATAGGTCTAACCAAATTCATAGGAAAAATAACAACGACCTTGTGCCCTAAATGACGCTTCTTAGCCTCCATCACCATAAAAAAAAAACACCTAAAATTAACAAAACATTTCATCTCTTAGCATATTTCGACTATGAGTCATATGCTAGGGGAAACTATGATGCCTTTAGTAACATTGATGTATATTTTCATCTTGACAATGGTTATAAAAGTATAAGAAGGGCCTTGGGAATTTAGCAAAAATTCTTCATCTCAAGTGTGGTGAAAGATGCATTGAAATACTTATCCGCATCTCCAATTACAGTGATCTTCTTATCCGCCTCCTCGACTGCTACAGAGACAACGCCTGCAATGGATCCACGGACCTGCTAAAATTTACTACAAATTACTACAACATTGAAAGCCTGATTACCTAATTCCATTGTGTAATAAATAACCAGGGACTTTACCTTTAATCCCTGCAACTGTCTTCATGGCTCTCCGTTTGCATTTTTCGCAATTTAGCTGAACTTTCAACACGATTTTCTGCACAATCACGGGCATAATTCACGTCAAATAACTGCTTAAAAAATAAAATGATACATCAATAATTGCTGGCCTACCTGGGACATCTTTGACAGCTGCTAGAAAGTAATAATCTTGGAAACCTTCTGGATAAATCCCCCTCCTTTCTGCAATCCCCGCTGTCAAGGGGACTCAATAAATTAATCACAGCCTTGGAAACGCGGTCTGGATGCTAACCAGTCCTTGATGATCTCACTCGCAGTGGTTAAGGGGACGAGGGATTTTATTTTCACTGCCTCTTCTTGAACCGGAATGAGAAACGTGTCGACCCGTTAACACCGGTCAGCAATACTCGGAAGCTCTTCCAAGTTCGCGGAAGGCGAACGGCAGGAACAAAACAATTCCAAGACTATTTTCGCGCAAATAGGGAGAGCATCCTCAGTATGATACTCTCTCTTTCCAATATTAATAGTAGTCAATCCCAATTCTTAGAATTATGTAATATTAATCCCCAAGCAAGTTTCAATATGTAAATTTAATGATATCAAACAATAAATGCTTATTATGATTGGACACATCATCATTTGTAAACAAATGTATAGCCTTATTAAATGACTTTTTCGTGGAACCATCCATACTTCTATATGTATATATGTTATTATTAATTTATAGTCTTCTACAATTGGAAAATTGTATATCTAACATTCATGAGATGTCAAAAACATTTATGATCACAAAAACATTTATGATCACAACTTTGTCCATTTTGAGCCACAAGAATTGTGAATAAATTCCATAATTATTTTGGATGACCTTCACATGCATATGCAGGTCTATCCATAATGGGAGATAGTCCTCCCAAGTCACCCACCAATATAATTGATCTGCCTCCAAAAGGGAAGTCGAGCATCGTTTGTGTTAATAAATTTCTCCCTATAAAACTCATCTCATTGATAAGTATGCATTTGAGGTGTCTCAACTCCTCTTGTAAGGTAATCAAATGTGACACTTGTAAATTAGTCATGTCCCTTATTGGTGTCTAAAGTGCATAGTGTATAGTCGATGTAGATATGTTGAATGTTGCAACGTTGGTAGGGGGCAAAAGAAACAAGGGGCTCTTACAAGGAAGGGATTCACCTTCTAGAGAAGGTTTAATAGCACCATTGAAGTAATAATTTCCAGTATATGTTGTCTCTTGGATAATCTTGTACACATCGGACTTGTTTTTGTAGTCACCACTTGAATGTCGGGATATGACGCCTCACAGACTTGGGATATTTGAATATGACCCAATTTATCAATTCTTTCATGAAATTTTATATGTTTAATAACTTCATCTTCATATGAAATCATTGGTACATTGGATTTTTTTGAAGTTCATCATCATCTATCACTATCAATTAATGATTTTTTATATTGGTTCTTATTAGATAAATAGGTTCAGTTTCATCACCTTATTGACACCTCTCCATTGTCTTTTCCATTGTTCTCTTACTTGATCTCTATTTTGGCTTCTATGTTCTTTCATACCATCCTCATTCATTCTTTGCAATTGTAGTATTTTTCTTCGAGAATCAATTTTTTGTTGTGTGCATGTCCTAACCTCCCTAACCCCTCAAGTAGAGAGAATAGTATGTATTTCTATGTAATAAATACCATCATTAGTAAATAAGTCCTATACAATAATGTGAATACAACTATTGTAGGAAGACTTACTAGAAGGTTTTGTCTCTAGAAAGTTCCTCCTCTTAAATGTTCCTAAAATGATAGAAGTAATATATATAGATGTAGAAAGCATTGTAAAAGGTTATCTTGTGAAATAATATGTACTTGAACTCTTATATATTGGAGGTTTCCCCCTCAAAGATGCAAGTTAATAGTTCTTTCAGGAAGTAATAAATGTATCATATTCCGTTCAATATTATTATTGTGATTAATTTTCTATTTGCTTCTACTAAATAATTGGATTATATTTGTGCTATGGTTTTGCATCTTAATATTTGGTACCTTACAAGTGTATCAATGAACTTTTCTCGACAAATTTTTAGATTTTTTTTCTAGGCTAGAGACAAGTTTCAATGTCTATAAAGAATACAAATTTGTCATTAAGAAGTTAAAGCTACAGTTGGGGAAGAACACACACATGAGCTACACATGGCTTCACCTTGTTGGAAACCCCTATAACCCCTTGTTGGTATCCCTTTGAGTAGTACCGCATCAGGCAACACCTGTACATGAAATTTCACAACCACATACCCTCAAGCATATTGGGAGTCCTATAGGTATCCAAGAACAACACTTGGGAAGAATATTATCATGTACCTCGGTAATCAACTAGTATAACTAAGGGTACAATTATCCCTCCTTAGTTAGATGCCTGAGATATTAAATCGAATATTAATGTTGGACCCCATAATTATATAAGATAACTATAGCATAGGGAACTCCCTTGTCCTTGGGAACCCTCAAAATCCTACCCCTTGTTGCCAGAATAAAACAATGTTGAAATTTTGCACATCCAGTTTTGGGCAACCCTTCTTCCTACATTCAGGCTGCAAAATTCCTACATAGTCTTCAATATTAAGAATTTGGGCAGTCCATCACCGTAGTATTATTTAGATAAGAGTATAATTATGCAAGAGTAAAAAAAACCAGTATAAGTGGTCTTGCACGCACCCTTATTTGGAACCTATCTCAATAGCTTCCTCTCTTCAATTGATGACGGTGATACCCCTTTTTCATAAAAAACAAATTCGTTGACCCACCCATTGTATCTAACACCCTTGTTTGAGACCTACCTCAATAGAATCCTCTCTTAACAATGATCAAAGTGGTATCCTTCTTCCATAATCATTTTCTTGTGTAGATCCACTTTCCTTATCAAGAACCTTTATTCGATACCTATCTCACTCAGTGCCTCACTTTGTGAAATCATCTTCATACAAATCTCCCATAATCCCTTCATTTTGGAACAACTCACCCCTTTCCCTCGCTCACTTCTCCCTCTTACTTGTGCACCTTCCCTAGATGACCAACTACAACCAAGACATTGGACACAACTTGGTTTCCCTTGAAGAATTCTTTATAAAATTACAAGAACACTACAAAGCAACTCAAACTCAAACCGATCAAAGTTTGTCTCAAATTAATTCCAACATTACTACCCATAATTCCCATCTATTCATATTTGACTTGTAGTTATTAACAACCTTTGTGAATCAATTAAAGGGCCCTAACTCCATGGAGAAACATTTATTCCTCATCCCCACCCCACCAATCCAACTCCTTCTTCCCCTCCTCTTAAGGTCCAAAAATTAACCAAGGCAAAAATGGTTGAACGTTAACTTAAGGGTATTTTCCACAATTATGATGAAAAATACTTTATGTGGCACAAATGTAAGGAGAAAAAACTATTTATGGCTATTTTGAAGGACATTTCGAAAGATGATGGTGATGCTTCCCCTCCTAAATCATATCTCCAAGTAAGGGATATCATTATTCCCTCTAATTAGCATGAGGTAGAACCCCTCATCTCTCTACATGATCTCACTAGTATTTCAACCCCCCAAACTCTTAAATTAATTGGCCATATAAAGAATCATAAAATCGTTACCCTCATCAATATTTTCATCACCCATAACTTTATTTATAGACACATTGATCAAGAGACCTATTGATGTATCCTTTTCGTCAAAAAATTTAAATCATGCTTACTAATGGAGTATCCATGAAATGTGGAGGTTATTGTGAAAATGTGTACCTTCAAATTGGTGATTATTCTTTGAAATCCCACATATTTTCCATTGAAATGGGGGGTTGTGACATTTTCCTGGGTGTTGAATGGCTACACACTCTAGGTCCCATCGACATGGATTTCAAGGAATGATACATGAGATTCCAACAGGGTGGGCATCGCTACAATCTCTAAGGTCTCATGGCAGGTTCCCCTGAAATTGTAAATTCACATTGAATGTAAAATCTCCTCAAAAAAGGGTCATTATGGCATTATTACTTAGGTCCATGCCATTCAATCCATTAAGTCTCCTTTCGTAACCATTCATCTATACATGTATCTTATCCTTTCCAAACACCACTTATTTTTTGAAAACCCCCAAGGCCTCCCACCTTCTCGTGGTCCCCTGATCATTCCATCCCACTTTTCCCTTGTAGTCTTCCCAAAAATATCTCCCTTATCGCCACCCATTTTCTCAGAAAAATGAGATTGAAAAAACTATTCAAGAGTTGTAAGTTGCAAGTGTCATCTTCCCTAGTACTATCCCTTATTCCTCTCCAATGGTTATGTTACTCAAAAAACAAGGTACTTGGTGCATGTGCCCTAATTTTTAGGTTCTCAACAAAATTACCATTAAATATAAATTTTCCATTCCCATCATTGATTACCTTTAATTGTATGAACTAACAGGTTCTTAATTATTTACCAAATTGATCTGCATTTCAGATATCACCAAATTCTTATGAAGGAGGCCAATATTCCCAAGACTAACTTTTGTATGCATGAAGGCCATTACGATTTCTTCATTATTCCCTTTGTCCTATGTAATGCACCCTCCACTTTACAAAGTCCCATGAATCACATATTTCAACCCTCTCTCCATCATTTTGTTCTTTTTCTTATTTGATGACATCCTCATTTACAGTAAAATTTAGAAATCACATCTTGCCTATGTGGATAAGGTTTACATCTACTTTTCTAGAATTGAGTCTTTCTAAAAAGATCCAAATGCACCTTTAGGGATTCTGAAGTAGAATATTTAGTCCATATTGTTGGCCAATATGGTGTTCGAATGGATCTCGTGAAAATCAAAGCTATGAAGGATTGGCCCCACCCTACGACTCTTAAATGTTTGTGAGGATTCATTCGGTTATATGTCTACTTTTTAACGTTCATCCATAATTATGGAAACATTTCATCCCCACTCACTGTCCTCAAGAAAAATGATTCCAGTTGGAATGTGGCCATCGATCAAGAATTCCAATCTTTGAAAGATTCTATGCATACAAATCTAGTACTAGATTTGCTTGACTTCACAAATAAAAAAAAATGGAGTCTAATACCTCGGGGAAATACATTGGTGCAATTATCATGCAAGAATTCAAACCCTTGGCTTTTACTAGTAAACAACTTTCTGAGTGAAACTTGGGAAAATCCACATATGAAAAGGAAATTTTGGCTATTTTGTATGTAGTGAATATCTGGTGTCCTTAATTTCTTGGGCGGTGCTTCCAAATTAGAATTGATCATCACATCCTAAAATATTTTTTGGAAAAATAAATTTCATCCCTTGAGCAACAAAAGTGGTTAACCAAAATATTCAACTATGGTTATCATATCATTTACAAGAAGGAAGAAGAGAATGTGGTAGTTGGTGCTCTTTCCATGAAATATGAAGAAGAAGGGTCCCTCTTTTCACTCTACTTTATTGTATCCAATTGGTTGAGGGTAGTTAACCATGAATGGTTCCAAGATCCCAAAATTTCTATCCTAATCCAACAATTGCAACAAGACACTAATGAATATCCATGCTACACTCGGAAAAACAAGGAGATCCACTATAATGGTTGCCTATATTAACCAAATAGACCAACATTGTATCTATGGTATTCTCTAAAATCCATTCCTCACCAACAATAGGACATTTGGGCTTTCATAAAACCTATGTATCAAACATTCCTTTTTCTGGGAAGGCATGAAGCAAGACATACACACTTTTGTGAAAAAATGTGTTACTTTCCAATGCAACAAGGGAGAAACAATAAAAAATATATGCACACTACAAACTCTGACTCCCTATCACACCTACTATATAGATAGATATCCCAATGGAATTCATCAGTCGATTACCTAAATACAACAATAAATAACTCATCAAGGTTGTGGTCGACTTACTAGAAGGTTTTGCCTATAGAATGTGCTTAAGAAGATAGAAGTGATATATATAGAGGTAGAAATAATTATAAATTTGTTGTCTTGTGAAATCATTTCTACTCAAGCTCTCCTTTATTGGAGGTTTCCCCTTCGAAGAGGCAAGTGAATAATGATTTCAGGATGTAATAAAGGTATTATATGATGGTCCATATTATTATTGTGATCTTTCTTCTATTTCCCTCTACTAAATACTTTGATAATATTTAATCTTTGGTTCTACATCTTAATATTTCATACCTGACATGTTATCCTTACCTTTGATCCTCATTGTTTCTTTGCAGTTGCAATATTATTCTTTGATGATGTTTTCTCCATTGTTCTACCCTTCGATCCTTAGTCATTTATTGTTATCTTCATCTCTTCCCTTTCAATTTCAATCATTTGTTTCATTTGATTCAATGTAATACCCCAAAATTTCAAACTTTAAACTTATTATTCATTTTATTATTTTTGTTAAACAACACATTATTGATCCTAGTGATCCAAATAAAAAAAATATTGTTTTATTTTTATTATTTTATTAATTAAAGAGAAAGAGGAAAAACACATGAGCTGGGACTGTTAAAAGAGAAAATCCATGGATCCAAGGAGAACCACCAAGTGACAGTAGAAGGGGGACAAGCGTTGAAGTTTGGTTGAGTTAACTCAACATAAGTGAGACGATATCTCATGTTTTTAGGAACATGTGTAATAATCAGATTGACAAGTGGTCAATGAAAAAAAATCAATTTGGCAGGTGGTCAGAGAGCAGGAGGCTCATAAAAGTTTCAAATACCCAGGAAAACATTAAAAAGGAAATAAATCAAGATAATGGGATGCCATTCGAGATCAATGTGAAATCTAAGAAATAATGAATTGACACAGAAATATTCACATAAAGATTGGAACCCTATACTCTGCAAGAAGTCACTTGGTTGGTTTGGATCAAGATTTAGCTTGGAGGTGAGAGAGGAGGCATAGGTGGCATATTTGATCTAAGTTTGAGAGGAGCATCGCACTTGACATGTGTTTTCCCCTAAGGAAATCTCAGTTACATGTTTTTCTTATAGTTTGTTTCTTCTATTATGTTTGAAACTTAGATATTATTTCTTTAAGTTTCTATGTACCTTCTATTTTGATTTATTTAAGTTATATTAATTTCATTATAGACATTCTATTGGTATCATCGTTCAATTGGAAGTTCCTGGATAATTATTTATTGCTTCTGATTATATCATTCTATTGGATAATTGTTCGATAAATATCAGAGACAAATGTTTTATCCAAATCCAATGTAGAATGGTTAAACATGATTGTAGAATAGAATATATATATATATATATATATATATATCCAATGTAGAATGGTTAAACATG
>ML776635.1:640747-704049 GCA_009831015.1 Picea engelmannii
ATATATATATATATATATATATATATATATATATATATATATATATATAAACAGGCTATATGCAAGGATGATAAAATTATTGTCACAAAGAACACTAGAATATATACACATAGAAGAAAGTTATATATATATAGTGAACAAGATAGTTGCAAAGTAGATAAACCTATGTTGATAAAGAAATAGAGACAAGAAAGTTATATACATACAACGAAAATGCTAGTTGTAAAGCCTACAGACCTATTGTGATAAATAATCAGAGAGAAGAAAGTTATATACATACAATGAACATGGTATTTACAAAGTTGATAGACCTATTATGATAAAGAAACAAAGAGGAATTTATAAACACAACAAATAAAAAAAAGGCTAGTTGTAAAAAAGATAGATCTATGATCGTAAATAATTCTAGAATATACACACGGAAAGGAATTTACAAATATGCAAAAACAAGAGAAATATAAAAATGATAATTTCATTGCCATAATCAAAATACTAAATTGAATGATAAGTTTATTTTTCATACAGATAAGTATAACAAACAACAACCAAATCGGTTAGCTATGTATAGCACGATAGCTAAAAGAAACCAAGAAATTATCCTTATGAAATAGTTATCGGTATTACAAACTATGAGCTACAGAGGCAAAACCCCTTTTTAATAAATACAAGAAAATTACTTTGTTAAACTCCAACTAGAAATTACAGAACCCTAGTTCGCATACAATTCTCAGAATGCAAAAAAAAATTACAGAGTGGATTCGACATTGCTATACTAGTTAACCACTCAACTAAATTCAAAGATGAGCGATTGTATCAAATATTCATCCTTAGCTAAAGGTCATGTTGGAAACCAAGTTTCCTTTTTAAGGTGGAAAAACCTCGTCGAGGAGCCAAGCCTTTTCTTGTCACTAAGGGATGTAGAAAAATGAAAGTCAGTATAACACCCGATGAGAATATATCCACAAAAAAGAAAAGGGAAAAAGATAAAAAGAAAAAGGCACTTACAGGAATTCCCGAATGAGATTTGGGATAAAAACCCTGCCATCCATGTCAAACGGTACCTTCATTATCCATTTAAAATTCATAAAAGGAAACACAATTTACATAAAATTTATGAAAGGTTAAGGTACGTTTTTCTTACCAAAAGCAACCTGAAACTGAGATGGGTTTCCTATAGAAGCACACCTTGATCGACCAGAGGCATTGTTCTAAACTTGATGGGTACCCTCAAAATTAAAACAAGGGCCCATCATTAGTCAAGTATCCAAATGAGTCTATCACGCAAGAGAAATGCAAAAGGAAAAAAAATGATTAAAACAAGAACCAGAAGCCCAAAATCTTACCAGAATTATCAGCCTTGTTTTCCAAACCAACAAACTAGGTTAGGGTTATGACATACAGAGGAAAGGAAATACGCGAAGAACTGTAGGAATCACATCAAGATACTATCCTCAACAAAGGACAAATGATACGGATAAAATATATAGAGGTAGAAATTTTTAAACAAGGCCATGCCAAGAAATTAACACGACAGAGAAAACCAAAGTAAAAAGGATTTCAACAAGAAATTAAGTTTGTACTCAAAATATTTGGGTGACATAAGAACCCAGACACTTGGACTAAGAACAAAAACTATGGTTCCATCTAACCAATTCCATAAGGAAACTCATCTTCCTATGAAATATTGCTAAGAAATGGAATGAAAGATCAAAAATCACGTAGAGTGGTCGGAACTTACCCTCCCAAATCGTGTTTCAAGAATTTACACTTGGATCATGGAAGGACCGCCACCGATGGTTACGAACATATTCCATTTGTAAATAGAGGTTATGTTCATACCAAATGTAATAACTGCAAACCACCACTTTAATTACTCTCAAGCATGATTAATCCCATGTCTTAAGTGTTGTACATGATTAGCATTGAACGACAAATGTAAAGACAACATAATTATCAGATTAATCATTATGCTTAAAGTTCCCAGGTATGAATGGTTAGTCCAGTCACTTCCTCCTGCAACGATATTATTCTTTAGGTTTGATTCACCAACTTATGTTAAGTAGCCAAGATAGTGATGAGGGTCCTCCTTAGGGGAACCAACAAAGGTTTTTTTTTACCACAAAAAAATCCATACATGAGGAGTGAAGCCTAGAATTAAAAGCCCACCATAAACTCTGTAGTATCTAGATTCAAATTTATCATAGGAATCTATAAGGTAGGCCATTTAAGTATATACTCTTATTTAAGGTAAATTTTTCAAAGGTAAGAGAGGCTTTGCTATGATGATTTAATTAATTGAGTAATGTTTCTTATTTACACTGAAAATAAATATCATGGTATAAAATTGCCTTTTTTGGGGGTATGTGACATAATTGTATCATAGATTTAGGAGCAACACTTCGCATGATGAGCTCAACTACAAAGACTAATTTATTGTTTTTATATTTGTTCTTACCACTAGGAAGAAGATTTTGATTTGCGGGAAATGTGATAGAAGTACCTATTCTACCTGAAGAAGGGTCACATCAAAATGTACCAGAAAATCCTGAACAAGGAAATATTTGTGAAGGAAATATATGTGTTAACTTGAATGAAAGAAAGGATAATAGACAATCAGAATTAATCCAGACTATACAGGATATAAGAGATGAATTGAAAATTGTGAAAGGAGATAATGAACAAGTTATAAAGACATAAGAAGAACTTAACACAATATTGTTAGACAAGTTATGTAATCATAATTCTAACAAGAATAAAGGTAAATTTTCTAGTAATTCTAAAACTGATCTGCACAAGAATAAGTCTAGGAAATTTGAACACACTAAATCAAAGACATAATCTATTTTTAATGAAACTGAAACTTCAAGTGAGGAAAGTGCCAAATTGGAACAAAGAACTAAAAAGAAACATAAGCACCATGAGGAAATTATGGGAGAATTCAAAAAGATAAAACTTTTGATCTTTAAATGTGAGATTGAGACCGGAGAAGAATCTTGGCTTTCTGGGATGAAAAAATAATTTCAGATATATAATTATTCAAGTGAACTTAAAGCAATAATGTCCATCTATAATCTGACCAAGGAAGATATTTGGTGGCAAGATATAAAAAGGGTAAAGAAAATTAAGGAATGTAAAATCACTTTGAAATTTTTTAAAAGATATTTTAAGAAACAATATCTATTAGAACAATACTATGCAAGTAAAGCTAAAGAATTTTATGAACTAAAATTGTGAAATTTAACCATGAAATATTTTTGCAACAATTTTTTAAGCTTATTACTTTATGTACCATATATCATGGATGAAAAACAGAAGATACAATGCTTCTTGAGTTTCCTAACTACCTCATATAAAGACATGATTGAATTTGACAATCCCAAGACTTTAGAAGTAGCTATGCATAAAGATAAATTATTTTTGGAACAATATAAAACCAGAAATGAAAATACTAAAAATTGGAAGGGAAAGGTGTAATGGTTTGATCCACGAAGAAAATATGGAAATTTTTTTAAATAAGAATTTTGCAAAAGGGTTTCATGGAAATAACTTAAAAAATTATAGGCCTTATAACCCATATGATAATAAAAATGCAAAACCAACCACTTTTTATAATAAATAAGCTACCTAAAAAGAACCAGCAAAGTGTTGGGAGTGTAGTGAACCACATTATTTCAAGGATTGTCCTCATAGAAAGAAAAAAAAAATAGCAAAATACATACAGTTTGATAAGCTACTACAGTTGGTGAAATAGAAAGGAGTACCCCAAATATTAGCACATCCTTGGAGAACAAACAAGAAGATCATCAAGCTTCCATGGTGGAAGTAGAAGGTATGTTAAATAATAAACCAATTTCTATCTTGATGAGTATCTTGCAACTTAATGAATTAAAATACTAGCTTCAAGAGTTATTAAACATAAATTATATTCGACCAAGTGTATCTCATTGGGGAGCACTGATACTGTTTGTTAGGATGAAATATTGAACCTTAGTACTATGTATAGACTATTGACAACTTAACAAAATGACAATTAAAAACTGACATCATTTACTCTGCATCAATGATCTATTTGATCAAGTACGTGGGGAAACAACCTTTTTAAAATTTATTTACAAGCACGATATCATCAATTAAGAATTAAAGACGAAGATATATACAAAACAACTTTTAGAATGAGATATGGGCATTACGTGTTTATAGTTAAAACATTTGGGTTAACAAATTCCCCATCCTCATTCATGTGTCTAATGAATAGTATCCTAAGTAAATACTTAGATACATTTTTAATTGTCTTTATCGACGATATAATAATCTACTCAAGGAATGAACAAGAGTATGAAGAACACTTAAGAATAGTTCTACAAATATTGAGAGAACAAAAGTTATATGCTAAATTTAGTAAATGTGATTTTTACAAGGATAAAATTAAATATTTAGGGGACATGGTTTCCAAAGAAGGAATAGTTGTGGAGTCGAAGAAAATAAAAGTCATTATGGATTGGCCAATCCCAAAGGATGTTTTAGACATCAGGTCATTTATGGGTATAACAAGTTATTATCAGAAGCTTATTGAAGGGTTTTTGAAGATTTCTTATCCTGTAACATCCCTACAAAAGAAAGGAACAAAATTTATATGATTTGAAAAATGCCAAGAAAGTTTTGAAAAATCAAAACAACTCCTAACAACATCTCCCATACTAAAAATAGTAGATCCATACAAGGACTTCATTGTATGCACGAATGCATGCATTGAAGGGATGGGAGGAGCATTAATGTAGGATAATCATGTAATTACTTACGAATCTAGAAATATTAGGGAACGTGAAATACATCATGTAACACATGATTTAGAGTTAGCCTCAATAATAAATGAAATAAATATGTGGTGAGATTATTTGATAGGACGAAAATTCCTATTAATGTTAGACAATATTGCTTTAAAGTACCTATTTGATAAAAAAAATATTAACGAATAATAGGCAAGGTGGTTAGCCTTCTTGAGCGAATATGATTTTGAGATAAGACACATAAAGGGAAAGAAAAACAAGGTAGTTGGTTCCTTGAGAAGACATGCAAAACTGATTTATACAGTCACAAGAAGTAATTATGAAACTGACTTGGAGGAAAAAGTCAAAATGGCAGCAAAAAAGGATAAATAACATCAAAGTTTTGAATCTAAATTAATAGTAAATCAAACGTAAATTGAAAAATTGGACCTCATACTTTCTAAAAATGGATTATTGATATATAAAAATAGGTTATATATACCTAAAGTCGAAGAAATTAAATTACTAATACTGAATGAATTACATAGAAATCCATACTCTAGACATCCTAGCTATCAAAAATTTTATGCTAAGGAAGGAATTTTATTAGTGTAACATGAAAGGAGAAATTGCTCAATATTTAGATAAGTGCATAGAATGTCAACAAGTTAAAGTTGAACATCAACACCCAGTCATATTATTACAACCTTTGCCCATACCAGAATGCAAATGGGAGATTATAAGTATTGACTTTATAACAGGTTTTCCAAAAAGTAGCAAACAAAATGATTCTATAATAGTTTTTGTTGATAAATTAAGTAAAGACACACACTTCATAACAATTGAATCCACTTATAAAGCTATTAACATAACAAATATATTTATGAAGGAAATATTCCGACTAGGTGGAATCCCCAAAACTATAATCTCAAATAGAGACATGAAATTTACAAGAAATTTTTGGAAATCTCTATTTAAAGGCTTAGATACACAATTAAATTTCATTACTTCTTACCATCCTCATATGGATGGGAAGACTAAAAGGAAAAATCAAATATTAGAAGATATGCTCAGAATGTATGTTATGAATAGACCAAACAAATGGGAAGAATATCTACATTTGGTTGAATTCGCTTATAATAATCATTACCAAGATTCAACTAAACTTAGTCCTTTTGAAATTATTTATGGAAAAAAATGTAGCACCCTTGTTTCCTAGATTAATCCTTTCAATAGATTAATGATAGGACTTGAAATTTTAAAGGAAATGGAACTAACAAATAGGTACAACTGAATTTGAAAGAAGCACAAGACAAGTAGAAAAGTTATGCATATTCCAAAATAATTCCAATGGAGTTCAATATTGGAGACCATGCGTATATAAGAGTAAGGCCTAAAAGAAGTTCTTTAAGATTGATTATGTAACACCCCAATATTGAGCCCCAATTGTAAATTTGAATATGTTTTGTAGGTTGATGAGTTAGTTTATTATAAGCCAGAAGGCTTATGTGATGATTAGGATGGAGAGCCTAGATGCCAAAGGACATTGAACCTATTTTTGTATATGTAAACACTCATATATGTTTGGTATGTGTTATATTCTTTGCATGAGTAGTAGTTTCACACATTTAGGTGGTTTTTCGGCAAATGGTTTTTTGCCAATGGTTTTCTATTTATGGTTAAGGAATTAGGCTTGTTGACTAATCCAGGTAATTAGGTTAGGGTTTTGGATGTTGTTGGATCCTATATGTATATTGTATTGTAAACAATGCATTACTATGAATGAATATTGAATATGATGGTTTTCCTAGTTTGGGTTTTCAGGGGAAAAATCTCTGTGTAATGTTTGTATTTTCCATTGTATCTTTTCTGTTCTTTTACTGAAAATTTGTTTGTAGTAAATATTGTACAAGGTTAAAATCTACATTTGGTATCAGGGATTTGTTGGCTTCAGGGGGATGCCTTTGTGGTCAAGGGTTAGGATTGGGACTGTGATAAGCCTTGTTACAGTGGGAGATCTTTGGTATTGATTTTTCAGGTGAAAAGAAATGGCAAGCAATTTGAAGATGGATATCGCGAAGTTTAATGGGAAAACTTTTGAGTTGTGGAAGCTCAAGATGGAATATCTATTGGTGGACAAAAATCAGTGGATCATGGTAGATCCAGGTACTTCACCTATAGTAACTTCAATAGATGAATGGAAAAAGTTGGATCGGAAGGAAAAGAGAACAATTCAACTATGTCTCTCCAATTCAGTATTACTGAATGTGTCAAAGGAAGCTACAACCAAGGATTTATTGGAAAAGTTGGGGAATTTGTATCAGTCTAAGTCCCTAGTAAATAAACTATTCCTGAGAAATAAGTTTTATAACATGAGGATGAGAGATGGAGACTTGGTGGCATAGCATTTGAACGCCTTCAATGGTGTGGTAAGTCAGTTAGTATCTTTTGAGATTAAAATTTCAGATGAAGATAAATGTATTAGTTTATTGTGTTCTTTACGAGACTCATGGGATACTCTGGTTGTGGCCATATGTAGTAATACAATTGCCTTGGAGTTTGATGAATTAGTCTCATCCTTGTTGTCGGAGGAGATGAGACAGAAGAATATGGAAGGACATAGCACAGATGCATTATTTGCAAGAGGACATTCCGAGGAAAGAAATAGATCTAAGTTATCAAGTGGGAGATATAAGTGTAAGGGTAGATCTAAATCTCCCAAAAAGTTTGTAAAGGTATGTTGGAGATGTGGAAAATAAGGGCACTACAAGAAGCAGTGTAGATCCAAAGTTGAGAAAAAGAAGGGATCTGAATAATCTCCCTCTACAGAAGAAAAGACCTCCAAGGAAGAAGGAAGGGATGTGTACTTGGCTTATTCAAGCACACATGCATATTATGAGGAATGGTTGGTTGACTTAGGTGCATCCTTTCATATGACTCCCTATAGGGAGTGGTTCTGTGAATATGAAAGGTCTGATGGAGGTAATGTTTTCTTAGGTGATGATTCGACAACCAGAATCATAGGACAAGGAAAACTAAAGTTGAGGCTCATAGATGGAAGGATTATAACACTTCCTAGTGTTCTACACATCCCAGTTTTAGCTAGAAATTTGATTTTTGTAAGCAACATGGACGATGCAGGTGTAAAAAAAAATTTGAAAAGGAAACCTACAAGATGGTTCGAGGAGAAATGGTGTTGTTGAAGGGAGTTTGATTTGGAACTCTGTATAAGATGCAAGGAAGCACTATTAGTGATGGGTGTAATAGTTCCATTGTTCATGATATTGGAGTTGAAGAAGAAAGAACTCCTACAGTCTCTGGAGAAAAGGTTATGCTGTGGCATCAAATACTAGGTCATATCAGAGAGAATGGTCTTCGACTACTACATGGTAAAGGTATGGTTGAAGGTGTGTTTCACTGCTCTCTAGATTTTGATTTCTGTGAACATTGTCTATATGGGAAGCAGAATCAGGTAAGATTCCCCTACAGTGCAATGAGGGCAAATGTAATTTTACAGCTAGTTCAAAGTGATGTTTTTGCACATGTGTCGGTCCCATCATTGGGAAAGTCTGTGTACTATGTCTCATTTATAGATGACTTCTTGAGGAATACTTGGATGTATTTCCTCATGTATACATTTGAAGTCTTTGGTAGGTTTAAACAGTTTAAGGATCTTGTTGAGAATCAAACAAAGAAAATAATTAAGGTGTTGAGGATAGAGAATGGCGGAGAGTTATGTGGGAATAAATTTGAAGAATTCTGTAAGAATTTCAGTATAGCAAGGTAGAAGACTAATCCATATAAACCTTAGAAAAATTAAGTTGCAGAAAGGATGGCCAAGAAACTGATGTAAAAATCAAGGTGCATGCTCAGTAGTGTTGAGTTAGGGAAAGAATTTTGGGCAGAGGCAGTGGGTACTGCATGTTACCTGGTCAACAGATCACCTTCAATGGATTTGGATGAAAAGACTCCATAAGAGGTATGGACTGGTAAGGAACCTTCTTTCACACATCTAAAGACATTTGGTTGTGATGCATATGTTCATGTTCCAAAGGAAAATAAGAGTAAGTTAGATAAGAAGGCCGAAAAAGTGTATCTTTATTGGATATAAAGATGGTCTCAAAAGTTATAAACTTTGGAACCTAGAAACTAAGAAGGTAGTGTATAGTCGAGATGTGGTATTTAGAGAAATGAAGGATGTTATTAAACAAGAAGCCCTACCAAGCAAGGAAGAACCAGAGAAAATAGAGTTTGATTTAAAGGATGATGAGTCAGACTCTACAGAATAATAGGAATTAGAAGAAGAAGATCCTCATACTCCAGTATTGAGGAGATCACTTCGAGAAAGAAGGCTATCGAAAAGGTATACTCCATATGATTTCCATTCAAATTTTTCTTTGTCTATTACTGATGATGATTCTAGAACTCTCAGGGAGGAAGTGGATTCAGAGGATGGAAATATCTGGAAAAGGACCATGGATGAAGAAATGGCATCCTTGGATAAGAATGAGGCTTGGGCTCTACTAGAGTTTCTGACTGGAAGAAGTCCCATTGGTATCAAATGGGTATTCAAAAAGAAGCTGAATGCAAGAGGAAAAGTGGATAAATACAAAGGTCGGTTAGTAGAAAAGGGTTATTCCCAGGTTGAGGGAATTGATTTTGGTGAGATTTTTTCTCCTGTTTCCAAGTTAACCTCTATAATATTTTTGTTATTCGTTGTTGCTGCATTTGATTTTAAAGTAGAACAAATGGATGTGAAGACAAAATTCCTACATGGGGATCTAGAATAATAAATCTGTATGAAGCAACTGGAAGGTTATGCTGTGAAGGGAAAGAAGGAGTTGGCATGCAAGTTGAAAAAGTCCCTGTATGGTTTAAAACAATCACCAAGGATGTGGTATCAAAAATTTTATACTTATATGCTAGGACTGGGCTTCACAAGAAGCAAAGAGAATCACTATGTGTAGTTTAAATTAATTGGTTATCATTTGTTTTATTTGTTCTTGTATGTGGATGACATGTTGCTGATAGGAAACAACAAGGAGATTATCCAGGATGTAGAAACTTAGTTGTCCTATAAATTTGACATGAAGGATCTCAGTGCTTCAAATTTCATTTTGGGCATGGAAATTAAAAGAGATTGGAAAAAGAGGAAGTTATGTTTAAATTACAGAAAATATGTCGAGACAATATTGCAGAGGCTTAATATGTAGGAATGTAAACCGATCAAGGTTCCTACTCATGTTGGTGTAAAGTTATCTATGGATCAATGTCCCAAGACACAGGAAGAGGAGGAGGACATGTCTTGTGTTCCATATGCGAGTGTAGTTGGAAGTTTGATGTATGCAATGGCTTGTACTAGATTGGACATTGCACATGCAATGGGAGTTTTGAGCAGGTATATGTCAAAACCAGGGAAGGAGCATTGGACAATAGTAAAAAGGGTTTTCAGGTATTTACGTGGAACTGTAAGCTATGGATTGTGCTACGAAGGAAGACTGGGATTGAACAGAGTGGTGGATATACATGGCTTTGTTGATGCAAACTAGGCTAGGTATCTGGATCATAGGAGATCTACAAGTGGGTATGTGTTTAATATGTTTGGAGGAGGAATAAGTTGTATGAGAAAAAGACAGGTTGTAGTGGCACTTTCAACTACATAAGTTGAATACATGGCAGCCACTCATGCAGGTAAGGAATCAATATGGTTACAAAGATTATGTTCAAGTATTGGGTTGTTAGAGTAAGATGTAAGGATAGATTGTGACAGTCAAAGTGTAATTTTTCTGGCGAAGAACCTGGCTTATCATTCAAAGACAAAGCATATTCATATTCAATATCACTTTGTGAGAGACATGGTTGAAGAAAAGAAAGTATTGATGATGAAGGTGGAAAATTTGAACAATGTTTCAGATTTATTAACAAAACTTGTGATCTCTAAGAAGTTCTCTTGGTGTAGAGGATCCATGGGCATTGTTTCCCTAGATTGTTGACTATGTAACCCTGTAACCCCCTGTATGGAAAGAAAACAACAAGTGGGATAATGTTGGGTATGTGTTATATTCTTTGCACGAGTAGTAGTGTTTGTGTTGCAACCCCTTAGGGGACGCAGGGTTTTAGGGGCATCTCCCACGAAAAAAAAAAATCTACCTCAAGAAACGTGTCACATATTTAGGTGGTTTTCGACACATGGTTTTTTGTCGATGGTTTTATATTTACGATTAAGGAATTAGGGTTGTTAACTAAACTAGGTCATTGGGTTAGGGTTTTGGATGTCGTTGGCTCCTATATGTGTATTGCATTGTAAACAATGTATTACTATGAATGAATATAGAATATGTTGGTTTTCCCAGTTTGGGTTTCTAGGGGAAAAATCTATGTGTAATGTTTGCATTTTCCATTATACCTTTTATGTTATTTTACTGAAAATTTGTTTGCAATAAATATTGTACAAGGTTAAAATCTACAATATCATTAATATAATACATTGTTGCATGTATACCGACCACGATAAAAGAGTATGGGGGAATGAAATCCACTAGGAAGGGAAAGGGAGGGGCTATGAGACTAGGAAAAGGGATAAGCTAGAGGGCTTATCCCTAAGGGAATATTATATTATTATTGCTAGATACTAAGGGAACAATAAATCTCATATTATCCTAAGTTCTTACGTGAAGGGGAATGATATACAAGTGGAGAGAAACGAGATCCTAGAGGGCCATGTGTCAATCAGGGTGCATGCAATTATAAGTGGGGAAAATTGGTTCGTTGGGGACCATTTGTTTTATCCCCACTCACCCTTGCATTTTTCACAATTCACCAGTCTGCCATCATTTCACACCGAGACCTCCATCGTTCAACCTCTGCAACCTAGAAGTTGTACACAATATCTCCCTGTCAAGGGTAGTGTATTCGTATCATACCTGATACAATTTTGTATCATACTCGAACCAATATTTTTCCTTAATTGATGCCTATTTCTTCCTTCACCTGTTCCATACTCGTTTTTTGTTGTTGCCTTCACCAGTTCCATACCCATTTTTTTGTGTTTCCTTCACCTGTTCCATACCCGTTTTCTATTGCTACCCTCAACCGATCCTATACCTGGTTGACTAGAGAGATGGATTGAAGAAGAAGGTTGTCAGACCTATGGAATTGAAGAGGCAGGTTATCAGACCTGTGAGAAACTCTCTCAAGGTGAGAGAATTGCTGGGGAATTGAATTCCTGAAGGATCCCACTTGCAGTTACGGTGCTCTAAGAATTCTTGTCCGGCCTGTTCTTGAATCCCTGGAAGGGAAGTGGGGCAGCCGAAGGACTATTGAGTAGAGAACGGATAGAATTCTTGGGGTGGGATAGACATGTGGGGAATGATAGTTTGTAGGCCGGTATTTTGAGTTGGCTCCTGGGAAAAATCCTCACTGATGACTGTTTAACTTCCTATTGTCTCAGCCTAGCCTAGGAATCCCTTTACACAGGTGGCGTTTAGTCTCAACTTGGGGGTCATCCATTGCTAAGAGTGATGAGCAGCATGGTGTAAGGATAGGAGGATCGTGGAAGGTATGCACATAGTTGGTAGTCTTATATAAAAAGATAAGTTTCAATTATGTGTTCAATTGCGTGATGTGTATTTGTACATGTATTTATAATTAAGAGTATTGTTTTTGTATGTTGTATGTATAGGATTAATGTTATTCTGCATGAATATATGCATTATCAAAACATATCTTTCTGTTTTAAATTTATATAAATATATATAGTAGGAATGAAGAATGTTTATGTGGCATAGTTGAGAAGCCTAAAGTGGGGGGTGCTACAATATGGTATCAGAGTTTAGTAAGAGTGTTTTATGGAGTAGCATTCCCCGGACTGGGTGGTCTGGGATGTTAAAAATTGGTATCAGAGCCCTTGTTTTCAACACTGAGCCTGAATGTGCCATATGAGTGGAAATTGAAGAAAAAGTTTCAAAACGAATTGTTGTCAAAATGGACAAAATTTGAGTTTCAAAGTGTCCATGAGTGCCAAGAGGGAAATCAAAGAGAACCTTAGCCATGTTTTAAAGCTCAGGAGGTCTAGCAGTTCAAGAAATCCAACAAAGGAAAGAAACCATAGTAACCGTGATTTTAAGTCCAAAAAGTTTAGATTTGGGTCGCTAGATTTGTTCAGTCGTGATCATTAACCTTCAATTCTTTAGGACTTCGTTGCTTTAGAATTTTTTTTAAATTTTGAAAAAAGGAGGAAAAATCCATGAAGTTTCAGAGTACATCTACATCATATATCGTTTCGTGGAAGGGGAGCCATTAGATCCCCAAGTGGTTTGACAGTTTGACACTTCGGGGAAATTTGGTTGTCATTTCGTGGAGTGGAGAGTTTCCTGAAGTCTTGAACCAATCCAGATCGTTCATATTCAAGGACACATGTCCGAAGATAATAAAGTGTTCATAATTTCAGGATTCTTCGGGGGTGGGCTGGTGTTCGACTAGGAAATCCTCTGAAGCCCAAAGTTTTGAAGTTCTGGAGCACTAAAGTAATAAGGGTACTAAGAGAAAGGGTTTGGGAGTTTTGAAGTGTTCTATTGAGAAATCCTCCGAAGCTCAGAGTTACTAAGTTTGAAAGCATCGGATGTGATTTGGCATGATGATGTCACCTAAGGTGACGTGGACCCACTATACACTTTCCATGTTTCAACCTAATTCATGGTGTTGACATTATTTTTGTACAGATTTTGATTTCACATGTGTCGCTCATTGGTGGGGCCATGTGTCACCACCATATTATTGACATGTAGCGCCCCTGGTGCATAGTACTAAGTGGACCCCAGAAGTTCGGAAGTTCGGTATTTGGGAGAAAGTGTGTAGGTTGTGGTAAGAAACAATGAATCCCAAAGCTCTGAAGCACTGGAGTCCCTAAAATCAGGAGAAGCACCATTTGGGGGGGGTGGGTTCTCCACTTCAGAGTTAGAAGGAAAGGTTGTGTGGTGTGGAATAAAACTTTGAAGCCCAAAGTTCTGATGTTTCGTAGCCTCGAAGTCCCCAAGCTCCGAAGAACACTTGTTCGAGAGTTATAAACTATGTTGAAGGAGAAACCTTTGAAGAATGAATTTTCGGAGCCCTGGAGTCCCAAAGCTCTAGATAAGCATACATCAACTAAGCGCTTGGTCATAGCCCCTAGTATTATGTGACTTCGGTTGAATTAAAAGGGGAATGTTTTCAAAGACAAAAGGGGGCTAGAAGAAGGAATCTATGGGTTTCTGAGATGTACAAAGCTACCTCTAAAGATGTAAAGAAGGCATGTGTACTTTACAAGAGGATCCAACACAGGTCCAAGAGCCAATTCAGCTATGAAGAAGAACAACAATTGTACAAATATTACTTCTGAGGAAGGACAATTTTCAAATATTTATAACTTCCTACTCAAAACTCAAAATAGAGCATGGAAGAAGGCATTGGAAAGATCTAGAAAAGTAGAATATAACTATTTACCCAGAAAAGTAAGTGGAGTAGTCAATTTCTCAAAAAAATAGAGGAAATAAGTATTCTATATTATTGAACTAGAATGGTTCATATTTTCATGAAATTGTTAAGAAAATTAGTCTAACAAAGTTATGTTTGTTGCACATTTTGCAAAGTTAACAACAACTAGATCAGATCAGGATCACCACAAAGTGTATAAGGATGGAAGATAAACAATAGCATTACATCTAGGAAGGTGATATTAGAGGGATAGATGTCCATTTGGATAATGAAGGTGCAAACTCAATTGGACATGGAGAAGAAAAGGAAGAAAGCATGAACTTGGTGGAGACAATTAAAATTTTTCAAAAGGATGTCCAAAGTCACAATGTTGATAATGAAATGATTATGAAAGATAAGGAGCAATAGGAGGACTTCAACAGAAAGTTAATGTAGAACTTGAACATAATAGAAAATAAATTCAATAGGGAGAGTGGAACAAGCAAATCAGGAAGTTGCATGCCTCTTGATGAGAAAAGAAGAACAAGGAGTGTTAGAAGACACCACTATCACTCCCCAAGATATTCCAATAGGAGAACACCCAGTATCTCAAGTTCATCCCCTATCAAGAAGCATAAGAATAGGATGGGTGGATGAGCTAAGGGGAGAAATGAACAAAATCAAACCTCCTACATTTGATGGTGAGCACAAGAAGGATGAAGATGCAGAGACATGGTTGTTGGGCATGAGAAAGTATTTTCAATTACATAATTATTCTTCACATGCAGAAGGGATAATTTCTATCTACCAACTCAAGGGAAAATCATCTATGTGGTGGGATCATCTTGTGCAGGTGCAACACATTAAAGAGAGAAATGTGACTTGGAAGGAATCCAAGAAGCATTTTGAAAAGAATTACTTGACTAAGAGATATTATGAAAAGAAAATGGAGGAGTTCTTTGAACTCTATTGGGTATGTGTTATATTCTTTGCACGAGTAGTAGTGTCTATGTGTCACATGTTTTCCTGATTTTTCGTGTTGCCTCAATTTTTGTATCCACTGTTGGGTGGTTTTTCAACATAGATGCATTATTTGCAAGAAGATGCTCCCAAGAAATAAATAGATCTAAGTTCTCAAGTGGGAGATATAAGTCTAAGGGTAGATCTAAATCTCTTGGAAAGTTTGTAAAGGTATGTTGGAGATGTGGAAAACAAGGGCACTACAAGAAGCAATGTAGATCCAAAGTTCAGAAAAAGAAGGGATTTGAAGAATATCGTTCTACAGAAGAAAATACCTCCAAGGAAGAAGGAGGGGATGTGTACTTGGCTTCTTGAAGAACACATGCATATCATGAGGCATGGTTGGTTGGTTGAGGTGCATCTTTTCATATGACTCCCCATAGGGAGTGGTTTTGTGAATATGAAAGGTATGATGGAGGGAATGTTTTCCTAGGTGATGAATCAACAACCAGAATCATAGGTAGAAGAAAATTCAACTTAAGGCTCAGAGTTGGAAGGATTGCAACACTACCTGGTGTTATGCGCATCCCAGTATTGGCCAGAAATTTGATTTCTGTAAGCAAAATGGATGATGCAAGGGTAAAAACAATATTTGAAAAGGAAACCTACAGGATTGTTCAAGGAGCAATGGTGTTGTTGAAGGGATTTTAGTTTGGAACTCTATATAAGCTACAAGGAAGCACTATTAGTGATGGGTGTAATAGTTCCATTGTTCCTGATATTGGATTTGAATAAGAGATAACTCCTACAGTCTTTGGAGAAAATGTTATGTTGTGGCATAAAAGAATAGGGCATATCGGAGAGAAGGTTCTTCAATTACTACATGGTAAAGGTATGGTTGAAGGTATGTCTAACTTCTCTATCAATTTTTATTTATCTAAACATTGTGTATATGGGAAGCAAAATCAGGTAAGATTCCCCTCTGGTGCAACGGGGGAAGAAGGAATGTTACAACTAGTTCACGGTGATGTTTTTGGACCTGTGTCAGTCCCATCATTAGGAAAATATGTCTACTATGTCTCATTCATAAATGAATTCTTGAGTAATACTTGGACATATTTCCTGAGGAAGAAATCTTAAGTCTATGACAGGTTTAAAGAGTTTAAGGCTCTTCTTGAGAATCAATCATAGAAAACAATTAAGGTGTTGAGGAGAGATAATGGCTAAGAATTCTCCAGGAATGAATTTGAATAATTCTATAAGAAGTGAGGTATATGAAGGCAGAAGAATACCCCATATACACCTCAGCAGAATGGAGTTTCAGAAAGGATGAACAGAATGTTGATGGAAAAAGAAAGGTGCATGCATAGTGGTGCCGGGTTAGGGAAATAATTATGTGCAGAGGTAGTGGATACTGCATGTTACCTGGTCAACATATCACCCTCATAGGCATTGGATGAAAAGACTCGACAAGAGGTATGGAGTGGTAAGAAACCTTCTCTCACAAATCTCAAGGTATTTGGCTGTGAGGCATATGTATATGTTCCAAAGGAAAACAAGAGTAAGCTAGATAAGAAGGCTGAAAAGTGTATCTTTATTGGGTATAAAAATGGTCTCAAAGGTTATAACGTTTGGAACCCAGAAAATAAGAAGGTAGGGTATATACGAGATGTGGTATTTAGAGAAATGAAGGATGTTGTTAAACAAGAATTCCTATCAATTAAGGAAGAACCAAAGAAAATAGAGTTTGATTTAAAGGATGATGAATCAGACTCCATAGAAAAACAAGAATCAGAAGAAGAAGATCTTCATACTCCAGTATTGAGGAGATCGGTTCAAGAAAGAAGGCTACTAGAAAGGTACACTCCATCTGATTTCTGTTCAAATTTTTCTTTTTCTATTACCGGTGATGATCCTAGAACTATTAGGAAGGAAGTGGATTCATAGGATGGAAATATCTGGAAAAAGGACATGGATGAAGAAATGGCAATCGTGGATAAGAATGAGGATTGTGATCTAGTGGAGTTGTCGAATGGAAGAAATTCCATTGGAAGCAAATGGATATTTAAAAAGAAGCTAAATGCACAAGGAAAAATGGAGAAATACAAGGCTTGGTTAGTAGCAAAGGGTTATTCCCAGGTTGAGGGCATTGATTTTGGTTAGATTTTTTCTCTTGTTTCCATGTCAACTTCTATAATATTTTTGTTATATGTTACTATTTCATTTGATTTTGAAGTAGAATAGATGGATGTGAAGACAATATTCCTACATGGGAATATGGAAGAATAAATCTATATGAAGAAACCATAAGGATTTGTTGTGAAGGGAAAGACGAAGCTAGTATGCAAGCTCAAAAAGTCCTTGTATGGTTTAAAACAATGACCAAGGATGTGGTATAAAAACTTTGATACTTGTATGTTGGGACTTGGCTTCACAAGAAGCAAAGAGGATCATTGTGTGTATTTTAAATTAATTAGTGACCATTTGATTTATTTGTTCTTGAATGTGGATTGTTGTTGATAGGAAACAACAAGGAGATTATCCAGGATGTGAAAAACCAGTAGTCCTATAAATTTGACATGAAGGATCTCGGTGCCTCAAATTTTATTTTGGGCATGGAAATTAAAAGAGATCGAAAAAAAAGGAAACTCTGGTTAAATTAGAGAAAATATGTCGAGACAATATTGCATAGGTTTAATATGAAGGCATGTAAACAAGTCAAGGTTCCTATTCCTATTAATGTAACATTATCTGTGGATTTGTGTCCCAAGACACAAGAAAAGGAGGAGGAAATGTCTCATGTTCCACATGTGAGTGTAGTTGGAAGTTTGATGTATGCAATGGTTTGTACTAGACCAGACATTGCACTTGCAGTGGGAGTTTTGAGTAGGTATATGTCAAAATCAGGGAAGGAGCATTGGACAACAGTAAAAAGGTTTTTCAAGTATTTGTGTGGCACTTCTAACTATGTATTATGCTACCAAGGAAGACCGGTATTGGATAGAGTGTTGGATATACATGGATTTGTGGATGCAGACTGGGCTAGATATCTAGATCGTAGGAGTTCTACAAGTGGGTATGTGTTTAACCTATTTGGAGGAGTAATAAGTTGGATTAGAAAAAGATAGGTTGTAGTGGCACTTTCAACTACAAAAGATGAATACATGGCAGCCACTCATGCAAGTAATGAAGCAAAATGGTTACAAAGACTGTGTTCAGGTATTGGGTTGGTACAAAAAGTTGTACGAATAGATTGTGACAGTCAGAGTGAAATTTTTTTGGCGAAGAACCTGGCTTATAACTCAAAGACAAAGCATATTGATATTCAATATCACTTTGTGAGAGACATGGCTGAATAACAGAAAGTGTTGTTGATGAAGGTGGACACTTTGAAGAATGGTGCAGATTCATTAACAAAATCTATGAGCACTAAGAAGTTCTCTTGGTGTAGAGGATCCATGGGAATTGTTTCCCTGGATTGTTGACTATGTAACCCTGTAACCCCCTGTATGCAAATAAAACAGCAAGTGGGAGAACAGTATGAGATCTCAAGTTCATCCCCTTGTCAGGAATCATAAGAAGAGGACGGGTGGATAAGCTACAAGGAGAAATGAACAAAATCAAACCTCCTACATTTGATGGTGAGCACAAGAAGGATGAATATGGAGAGACATGGTTGTTGGGAATGAGAAAGTATTTTCAATTATATAATTATTCTTCATATGCATAAGAGAGAATTTATATCTACTAGCTCAAGGGAAAATCATCTATGTGGTGGGATCAACTTGTGCAGGTGCAACACATTAAAGAGAAAAATGTGACTTGGAAGGAATTCAAGAAGTATTTTGAAAAGAAATACTTGACTAAGAGATACTATGACAAGAAAATGAAGGAGTTATTTGAAGTCAAGCTTGGGAGCATGACCATTGATGAATATGAAAGAAGGTTTTTGGAGTACTTAAAGTATGTTTATTTCATCAAGGATGAGATTGTTATGATTTAGAGGTATTTTAGTGGATTTCCTTTATTCATCAGTGATAATATACAATATCATGATCCAAAAACATTGGAGGAGACAATGAAGCGAACCAAATGCCTATATGATCAACATAAAGCAAGGCCAAATTTCCAAAAATCCTGGGAGTACACGAAGAAATTCAAGATGGATCGGAGGAAGAATGGGACTAAGACACCATTATTCAAAAACAATCCTTAGAGACATCCAACCTTTAGAGAACCCATAACAATTGAGACAGGGTGGAAAAGACCAAGGAAACCACCTATTCAATGTTTTGGTTGTAAAGGAGATCATATGTATAGAGATTGTCCTCACAGAGGTGAAAAAGTGAGAGTTGTTCACAATGTACAACAATATGACACAATGCAGGACATGTGTAGAAGTGTACCAAGGATCTATGCATCCATGGAAAACAAGTAAGAAGGATTTTAGTCACACGTGATTGAAGTGGAAGGTATGATAAACAACCAAAACATTGCAATTTTAATTGATTCAGGAGCTAGTCATAGTTATATAGATCCTAAGGTGGTGGAAAGATTTCATTTCTCAAGAGGAAAACATGGTAGATATTGGTTGGTACAGCTAGCCACATGAGACAAAAGAAAATTTAATGAGTTGGTTAAGTCATGTCGAGTGAGCATGAATCGACTGAACAACAGGGAATATTTGAACATCTCGCCTTTAGGTTCCTATGACTGTTTAATTGGGATGGATTTGTTGGAACAACACCATGCTATCCTCGAATTTCATAATAAGGTATTTACTTGCTTGAATGTGGAAGGGAACCTAAGGACAATACAGGGAATTCACAGGGTAATAATTGTCAAAGAAATATCAACAATGCAGCTAAAAAAAGTTACTGGAACATATGTCAATTATTTGTAGCTCATATGGAAGAGACATCAAGATATGAGGTGTAAAATATTGAATATCATGCAGTCCTAAATTCATTTGGGGATGTATTTAAAGAAATACTAGCATTACCCCCTAAAAGAGACATTGTTTTCTCCATAAATATGATTCCTAGAGCAACTCCAGTATCCAAGACTTCCTATAGAATGAGTACACCTGAACTGAAGGAGTTGCAAATCTAGATTGAAGAGCTTCAAAAGAAGGGGTATATACACCCAAGTGTGTCACCTTTGGGTGCCCTAGTTTTGTTTGTGAAGAAGAAGGATGGAACTTTGAGACTCTCCATGGACTTCAGACGGTTGAACAATGTAACCATGAAGAATAAGTACCATTTTCCAAGGATCAATGATCTCTTTGATAAGTTGAAGAATGCAAACATTATCCAAGTTTGATCTCAGGTCAGGTTATCATCAAGTAAGAATTAAACAAGAAGACATCAGCAAGACTTCATTCTGGACAAGGTATGGCCATTATGATTTCACACTGATGCCATTTGGGTTATCGAATTCACCAGTTGTTTTTATGTGTTTAATGAATGGCATTTTCATAGAGTACCTATATAAGTTTGTCATTGTATTTTTGAATGACATTATTATATATTCCAAGTTGGAGGAAGAGCATGAACAACACTTGAGGCTAGTACTACAGGTATTAAGAGAGCATCATTTGTATGCCAAATTGAGCAAGTGATCATTTTACCAGAACCAAATCCATTATTTGGGGCATCTCATATCTGAGGAAGGGATAACAATGGATCTTGAGAAGATTGATGCCATTATAGGATGGTCAATACCTAATAATGTAACATAGGTTAGATCATTCATGGGCCTTGCAGGATATTAACGAATATTTATTGAAGGAGTCTCAAGGATTTCACACTCGATAACTTCCTTGCAAAAGAAGGGAGTGAAGTTTCAGTGGACAACAGAATGTGAAAAGAGTTTCCAACACTTGAAGCATATATTAACCAGTGCTTAGTCAAAATGGATATGTTATATGTTATGAACCAAGGAAGTTGAAGGAGCATGAAAGGAATTATGCCACTCATGATTTGGAGTTGGAAGCCATATTGCATTCTTTGAAGATGTGGAGACACTACCTCATGGGAAAAAAATTAGAGTTGAGGACAAACCACAATAGTATGAAATATTTATTTGGACAACCAACTCTCAATGACAGAAAAAGCAGATGATTAGAGTTTCTCAGTGAATATGACTTTGATATAAAGCATATCAGAGGGAAGGAGAACTAGGTAGATGATACACATGGCAGGAGAGTGCATGAGTTGTATGCTACAACCATTATCATGTACCAAAAATATTTGAAGGACAAAATCTGATTTATATTACATGGAAATGGTAACAAAATTACAACAAGGTATTTTGCAGCAGGAAGTTGAAGATTACAAGTTGGGAGAGGACGAAGTTCTCATGTACAAAGGAAGAAATTATATGCCAAATTCCTAGGACTTGAAGAGTCTAATATTGAAAGAAATGCATAATGTACCCTATGTTCGATGCACTGGGTATCATAAAACTATTGTAGTTTTCAAGAGCCAATATTCTTGGCGAGGAATGAAGAAAGAAGTTGCAGATTTTATTTCCAAATGTTTGGAGTTTCAAAAGGTCAAGGATGAGCATAAACAACCAGATGGTTTTCTATAGTCATTACCCATTTCTGGTTGGAAATGGGAAGTTGTAACAATGTATTTCATCACCAAGCTTCCTAGAAAAAACAAGCAACATGATTCTATCATGGTAGTGATGGAAAAGCTTAACAAAGCTTCCAATTTCATTCTACTGAAGCTCACTCACAAGGAAACTAACGACGCTGATATTTATATGAGAGAAGTTTCTCAATTGCATGGTATTCCCAAGACAATTATGTTTGACAGAGATCCAAAGTTTACATAAAAAAAAATTAAAGGATTATTTAAAGGATTTGGACCAAATTTGAATTTCAGCACAACTTATCATCTAAAATATGATGGGAAAACAAAGAGGGTGAATCAAGTGATCGAGGATATGTTGAGGATGTATGTGATGGATAAACCATCAAAATGAGAAGACTACCTACACCTGGTAGAGTTTTCTTATAACAATGGATACCAAGCATCTCTAAATTTGAGCCTATTTGAGGCACACTAGTACATATTGTAAAAATTTCAGCGTTATATTTGCGGCGTTATGGACAAAATTGGCCATACTGTCGAAAAATAGAGGAATTTTTTTTTTTTTTTCCATATTGCCCGATAACTTCGCTATTGCCACGTTGACGTCTCTCTTGCTACATTGACGTCTCTCTTGACACGTTGTTATCTCTCTTGACACATTGTCATCTCTCTTGCCACATTTTTCACATAGTCCTCTCTCTTTCCACATTTGTGAGATAGTTGTCTCTCTTTCCACGTTTGTGAAGATAGTGGTCGCAGTTGTGATGTTGTGGAAACTAGGTTTTTCCCCTCCAACGGTCACCTAGTATTTTGACCAAGTCAACTTTGATTTGGTCAATGATCGTTGGAATTGTGACGTTATAAAATTTATAAATATGTTGCATTTTACGGATGTTGCGACAAGTTTTCTATAATAATGACACTTCAAAAAGGGTTTGCAGGTCTTCTCGGCTAGAGTACAACTATTAAAAGACATTATACTAGGGATCTTCTCGTTTCGTTTTAATTTTTTGATCGGTTGAATTTTAAAGGAAACAACTATTAAAAGACATTATACTAGGGCTAGAGTACATGATGGGCAACGATGACCTGTGAATGGGGCCAACATTGAAATTTTTTCAAAATGTTTATGTATGACATCATACATCCTTGAGTCTTGAAACCCTCCCATACCATCAAGGAATGTGTCTAGTCTAGGCATGTCAAATTTCAATGCATACAGGCACATATTGAAGAAATTTCAACGTTGGCCCCATTCACTGCTCACTATGCAGGGTTGATGTATGACATTTTTGGTGGTTGAATTGGAAGTTCCATGACATTTGAAGAGAGTTCCAACAAAGATTATATAGATGGAAACAACGTCATTTGACAATGAGATACCCATTATGATCGTTGTTGCAAACATGGATGATCTCAAAGATTATGTGGTCGGGACATCATACATCCTTGAGTCTTGAAACCCTCCCATATCGTCAAGGCATGTGTCTAGTCTAACCATGCCAAATTTTGATGCATACAAGCACGTATTGAAGAAATTTCAACGTTGGCCCCATTCACTAGTGCTCACTATGCGGGGTCGGTGCATAACATTTGTGGTGGTTGAATTAGAAGTTCCATGACATTTCAAGAGAGTTCCAACAAAGATTCTATGGATGGAAACAATGACATTTAACAAATATGAGGCACCCCATTATGAACATTGTTGAAAACATGGAGGATCTCAAAGATTATGTGTCTGGTACATCAAACATCCTTGAGTCTTGAAACCCTCCCATACCATCAAGGCATGTGTCTAGTCTAACCATGTCAAATTTCGATGCATACAGGCACATATTGAAGAAATTTCTACGTTGGCCCCATTCACTAGTGCTCACTATGCGGGGTTGGCATGAAATTTGTGGTGGTTGAATTGGAAGTTCCATGACATTTCAAGAGAGTTCCAACAAAGATTCTATGGATGGAAACAACAACATTTGACAAATATGAGACACACCATTATGAACGTTGTTACAAACATGGATGATCTCAAAAATTATGTGGTAGAGACATCAAACATATTCCTTGAGTCTTGAAACCCTAGTCCCATACCATCAAGGCATGTGTCTAGTTTAACCATGTCGAATTTTGACGCATACATGCACAGTTTGAAGAAATTTCAACATTGGCCCCATTCACTGCTCACTATGCGGGGTCGGTGGAAGAAATTTCACTATGCTCATTCACCTTCAAGGCAGTCCCCATTCACTATGCTCACTATGAGACATCCATTATATTGAACGTTGATGCAGACATGGATGATCTCAAATATTATGTAGGGACATCAAACATCCTTAAGTATCTAAACCCTCTAATACCTTCAAGGCAACTCTCTAGTTTAACCATGTCAAATTTCGATGCATACGGGCACATATTGAAAACATTTCAACATTGGCCCCATTCACTACTCACTGTGCAGGGTCGGTGGAAGAAATTTTTTATGGGTGTCTTTGAAGTTCCATGACAAATTTCAAGATAGTTCTGACAACGATTCTATACAAGGGACTGACGAATGATGAAAATGAGAGGTGCAACATGATGAACATTGATGCAAATTTGGACGATCTCAAAGATTATGCGGGGACATCATACATCCTTGAGTATTGAAACCCTCCCATCGCTTCAATCCATGTGTCTAGTCTAACCATGTCGAATTTCAATGAATACATGCACAATTTGAAGAAATTTCAACATTGTCCCCGTTCACTGCTCACTATGCGGGGTCGATGCAAGATGACATTTGTGGTGGGTGAATGGCAACAGTAATAATAGAGAGGCACAATGGTAATATATGGTGGTAATTTAGGCACATATAAAGGAAAGTGGGACCTGTGTGATGGTCCAAATCATAATGCATGATTTTTTTGAAGCATACAAAGTAAATTGTATTGCTCAATTCCCTGGATTTTAGGCTTCGACCATGGAATAGGCCCTAACAACCATCCATGGTGTACCAATCCTTGAAATGATAACCATATGTCACTCATGGGTTAAATATTATAGGGCCCTAGATATGGAACATTAACCCGATAAGTTAATGTAGTTGTTGCAAGTTATAGAAATTTACATCACATTATGGCAAAGTATATCAAAACAATTTATCATACTCTAGATTTAGTTTAGTTAGTTTTGGAAATGAGAGTACATTTTAGTCATTTAGTGAGTTAGTTTTGGAAATGGGAGTACTTTTTCTAATGTTACTCATTTTACTCTTCAGTGCACTACCTCTACCAGTCGACGATGCAATGGGAAATCCGGGAACCCCACCAATTCCCCCTCAGGACACCCAAATATACTCAGTTTTCTTTATTCAACCTCAAATGGTAGGAGAGATGGGTCCATTAATCCATGAAATACCTACTTCCTTTTTCCCATAGATCTTCTCCTATGGTACGTCTCATCATCAGAGAAGGTATTTGAATTTGGGGTCAAGTTTTCTTGATGCCTCGGAGTAGATCTCACTCTCTACTACTCTACCTTGGATGCTACAACTCTTCCCACAAGTACAACTACAACTCTTTCCACATGCCTGTGGGTAGATTTGCATCTAAAAATCATGTGAATAAATTTTTATGTTGAAGGGACTCAAGAACATGTCAAAAATATTAATGTTGAATCTTGGGATAAGGCTAGGGTGCATGCAAAAAATGCATCTATGGAACTTGATGCTTAAGAATGTGTGTTGTCCACAAATGTTTACATGGAATATTTTTCCCAAGGTCCATTACAAAGGGTGGATTGAGTGTCAATATTGATATGGGAGCACCCAATGAGGGGATTATTGATATTTTTCCAGAGGGATACCAAATAACATGCTCCATAATTGGGAATTATTCAATGTTGAGTGATGTCCAATACATCGGGTGGCTCAATGGAGAGATTGAGCCAATGTTTGAGATAATGGTCTCCACATGTTAAACAATTGTTCATTAGGTTTAGGATTGCAAGGGAGTATATTACTATTGACAATATTACTCATGGTCAAATCTGTTTTGATCATTTTTTTTATGTTGGGTTGAAGTTATTGTCTAATGAACACCAACGTACAACATAGAGGAAGTTCATTGAGAGGAATAAATATGACCAAACCCAATTTATCATTGATAATATCTTGATCCATGTATGAGGGTGTGAGAAATTGTTCATTCTTGTGGATGTTCCAAGGAATGTGAGATGGTTAAACCACAACATGTCTTATGAACTTTTTCATTATAAATATTTGTAGAGTTTGTTAGAGGAATGGAGGTTCATTATTGATGTGTCGAGTGTCAATGTTGATATGGGAGCACCCAATGAGGGGCTTATTGATACTTTTCCAAAGGGATACCAAATAACATGATGCATAATTAGGTAGTATTCAATGTTGAGTGAGGTCCAATAAATCAACTGGATCAATGGAGGAATTGAGTCAATGTTTGAGATAATGGTCTCCAAATGTTAAACAATTGTTCATTCGGTATTCATTTTCCCTTATGTTGTGTGTAGAGATATTTTCCCTTATACTCAAATATCACTCACAGACCCACTCTGCATATCGTCTCATCTCGTCCTCATTTCTTTTTAATTTTCTGATCGGTCAAATTTTAAAGGAAACAACTATTAAAATACATTGTACTAGGGCTAGAGTACATGATGGACAATGGTGACCTGTGAATGGGGCCAATGTTGAAATTTTTTCAAAATTTTTCTGTACGACATCATACATCCTTGAGTCTTGAAACCCTCCCATACCGTCAAGGCATGCGTCTAGTCTAACCATGTCAAATTTCGATGCATACAAGCACATACTAAAGAAATTTCAATGTTGGCCCCATTCACTGCTCACTATGCAGGGTCAGTGCATGACATTTTTGGTGGTTGAATTGGAAGTTCCATGAAATTTCAAGAGAGTTACAACAAAGATTATACAAGTGGAAACAACGAAATTTGACAAATATGAGACGTCCCATTACGAACGTTGTTGCAAACATGGACGATCTCAAATATTATGTGGTCGGGCCATCAGACATCCTTGAGTCCTGAAACCCTCCCATACTATCAAGGTATGTGTATAGTCTAACCATGTCTAATTTCGATGCATACATGCATAGTTTGAAGAAATTTCAACGTTGGCCCCATTCAATGCTCACTATGCGGGGTCAGTGCAAGATGACATTGGTGGGTGAATTGAAGCTTCTGTGACATCAACTTGACTTGGTAATTCAATAATCAAACTAATGCAGGAGCATCTCAAGCGAGCCAACATAGAGTCTAAAGATAGCTGGAAAAGTGCCCAACACAAATTTTGAAAATGTCTTAAAATATTAATGAAGCATTAAGAAGGAGCACCCTTGTAAAATGTAATCCGATCTTGAGCAATTCACTCTCGTCCTTAGTAGGTAGAAGGCATTTATAGTAGTTAATGGAGGTAGATAGAATTGAATGTTAGATTAGACATCTTTAGAGTGCAAGAGGGAAACAAGATATAGACACCCTCATTGTGTATTGTAACATTATTATGAAGAGCATAAAGGAGAAGAAGAGAGCTGTGTAGCAGATTCCATGTACAAAAGTTCTGAATTAATACAAGAAAGCTGTGATTCAGACTCATGGTGTTCGTATATTATTGTGTATGCATTTTTGAATGTTATGCTCATGAATGTTTTACTCTTTCTTTCATGCAATTGCTTTTATGCTATGTATGAATTATTTCTTGTTTAATGTCTGAAATCTGAGAGAGAGGGAGAGTAAGGGAAATGAGTTTCAATTGTTTCTCCATCTGAGAAAGAGTTCCTGCAAGGAGTGCAGTTGAATTGTCCACAAGGAGTGTGTGACAGAGGGTTTAGACGTTTGTCTCTGAGAGCTCAGATAGGATAGCTTTTGTTCTCATTTTCTCAGAAGTGCAACTAGGCACAGGATCTGTGCAAGGAGTGCACAGGTAGAATAAAGTCTCAGAGTTGCAGACCTGAGAGAAGTATTTAGGGACTGCTGCTGTAGGTGTGCGCAGAGTCAAAGGATTTCAACACTTGAAGTGTTTGAAGGTTGCCGCAAGGAGTGCGTGCAGGAGTTTTCTTTAAGACTCGAAGTTGTGGGAAAACTTAGAAGGATTTGAATGTTCGAAGGACTCGAAGGAAGGCACGAGGCCAAGTACTTTGAAAGTTTGAAGGAATGCATAGAGACGTCGGACCGCAGGAGGACGAGTTCCACAGAGAGAGATACTTTGTTTAGTTGGTGCAGAGGTTCTCAGAGGAAGAACGGACGATCGGAATTCTCTAAGGAGAATTCGCGAAGTCCCGTGAGTCGTCAGATCTCGTAGAATAGCAGGGGAGTTACAGGGATTGTTTTAAACATGCAAGCTCAGGAGATATAGAGCCATCGATCCAAGTCAGCCATGGACCGTTGGATCACTCGTGAAATCGTCTATCGGGATTTCGTAAGTGGAAGGGTCAAAAATTTGGTATCGAATTTCATGAAATCGCGAAGGGCGAAGCCATGACGGATCGATAGGATTGTGTGGGACCATAAGAGCCAGTGAAGTGGAAAGGTGGAACTCTATTGATGTAGAAGTCAATTGAGTTGAAGTCCCAAAATGGCGAGAAGTCTAGTTGTGGGGCCAGCGCTGAGGAACGTGTCGGAGTCTGACATCTCAGGATTTCGGAGAATAGAATATCAGGATTTTGGGGTTTGTGGGTAGAGTTGTATGTTATCGCAACTTGCGAACTCGTGATAGCTGACAAGTCAGAGTTTTAGAGTTTCAGGATTCAGGGGTCTGAGCGACAAGACACTCGACTGCAGGATTCGCAAAATCACGAAGTCCAGTCTCCCAAAGTGCAAGGGAGAATCCCAGAAGGATTTGTTGTGGGTGAGGATTTTCTGAAAGGAAAATAGAAGATCCAATTTAGAGTTCTTCAGGCTAGTGTAAGGGGAAAGATCCTGTGCGCGTGGACCTTCTGACCCGCGGGTTGAGGAGGGATGCGTGGCATCATTTTGGTATCAAAGCCCAGAAAGGATTCTTTGTTTTCTGTAGCAGAGAAAAGGAGAATTCACCATGCCGCCAAAAAGAAGGGAAAGGGAAACACCCGATCCACTAGAGGAGAGGGAAATGTCGAGAAGAAGAGGTAGGTAGATGACTAATCCAGCCATGGAAAAATAAATGCTTGATTTATGCACTAGACTTGAGGACATGGAGACAGCACAGGGACGCACAGTCAATGTTGGGGATCTGAGTGATTTCGAAAGTGAGATTGAGGCTGAATGTGAAGAAGAAGAGGTTGCAGCCGAAGATGCAACAAACGAACGTTTGATTAGAGCTATTGCAACAATGGGTGCAAGAGAGAAAATGGTCATTCTAGTTTATGAGGGAAATCTGGATGCAAAGGAGCTTCTAGACTGGATTAGAGCTCTGGACACATACTTTGACTATGAAGATGTCGAAGAAGACAAGAAGATCAAACATGTTGTCACAAGATTGAAGGGACATGCAGCATTGTGGTGGGATGAACTACAAGCTGACAGACGCTGCAAGGGCAAGCAAAAAATCAAAAGCTAGGATAGAATGATCGCGAAGATGAAAGAGAAATTCATCCCCAGAGATTATCAAATTACTCTGTTTAGGAGAATGCAAAGCCTGAGACAGAAGCTGATGATAGTGAAAGATTACACTGAAGAATTCTATAAGCTGAACATCAGGGCAGTTCATCGGGAGAGTGATGATGAAAAGGTTTCCAGATACATGAATGGCCTGAGATACGACATTCAAGATGAGATGAGCATGGTAACCATCCAAACGGTGGAAGATGCTTATCAGATGGCTCTAAAAGTGGAAGAGAAGCTAAGCCGAAAGTAGGGTCAAAGAGGCCGAGGTAGAAGCCAACCCACAGGAAAATCAGTTGCCCAGAATAAAAATAAGAAGCCCAAAGAGGACTGGAAGAAACCTTAGACTCGAACTGAGAGAGGTGGAACCTCACAGCGAGGGCAATATGCTAAAAAACGAGGGCATCATACCGAACAGAGAGGGGATTATGCTGATAATAATGTTTTTCCTCGCAGTAGAGGTAGAGGAAGAGGAAGAGGTGGAGTAATAACATGTTTCGCATGTGGAAAGACTGGACACAAATATGAGTGTCCTGACAAAAAGAGAGAAGGAGGAGAGACTCACATCTCCGAAGCACAGAGGCAGAATGTTGAGGCAGAAGATGTTGAAGGTGGAAGATCACTGATGATGCAAAAAGCTCTTTTGACACCAGAGAAGGAAGTGGAGAGTTCAATCCAAAGAAACAGACTTTTCCAGACTGCTTGCAAAACCAAGGACAGGGTATGCAAGGTCATCGTGGACAGTGGTAGCACAGATAACCTCGTTTCTACAGAGATGGTAGAAAAGTTGGAGCTGGAGAAGATTGATCATCCTAGCCCGTACAGAGTTTCATGGCTACAAAAAGGACATCAGGTAACTGTCACTAAATAGTGTTTGGTTGAGTTTAAGATAGGGGGATATAATGATAAGATATTATGTGATGTTATTCCTATGGATGTTTGTCATCTATTTCTAGGTAGACCATGGCAATATGACAGGAATGTGATTCATGATGTGAGAATGAATACATATACCTTAGAAAAGAATCGGAGGACACACATGTTGCATCCAATCAAGGATAAGGAGGTGAAAATGGAAGTAAGCAACACTGTACTTCTCATCAGTGGGAAGGAACTTCTTACAGAGGTCAAGAAGAAGGAAGAACCACAATTCATTGTGGTCAGGAAACCAAAGATTGTTTTGACCAGCACAAGAGTAGATGATTTACCAGAAGAGATTCAGGAACTGCTGGAAGAGTTTGTTGACATAGTAGTGGACGAACTACCTCGTTCGTTGCCATCGATCAGAAGTGTGAGTCATCATATTGTTCTCATACCAGGAGCTAGTTTTCCAAACAAATCCACATACAGGTTGACGCCGCAGGAGAATGAAGAGGTCAAAAGACAAGTCCAGGAGTTGTTGGACAAAGGTTTGGTCAGAGAAAGCTTGGGTCTGTGTGTTGTTCCAACAGTACTTAGTCCGAAGAAAGACAAAGGATGGAGGATGTGTACTGACTCGAGGGAAATCAACAAGGTAACCATTAGGTACAAATTTCCATTGCCTTGGATGGATGATATGATGGATTGCTTGAGTGGAGAAAAATTATTTTCAAAGATTGATTTGAAAAATGGTTATCATCAAAGCTGCATGAGAGAAGGTGACGAATGGAAGACAACATTCAAAACCAATGAAGGGTTGTATGAATGTCTTGTTATGCCATTTGGATTAACAAATGCACCGAGTACCTTCACGAGGTTGATGAACGAAGTCCTAAGGGAGTTCATCGAAAAATTTGTCATTGTGTATTTGGATGACATACTGATCTTCAACAAAACAGTGGCCGAGCATCTTAAACATTTGGCTACAGTGATGCAGAGACTACAGCAGGAGAAGCTGTTGATAAACATGAAGAAATCCTCATTCATGAAGATGGAGCTCATTTATCTAGGGTTTTTTATTTCTGTAGATGAATTGAGGATGGATCCAAATAAGGTGGAAGTGATTAAGAATAGGCCATCACCGAAGAATATCTTTGAGGTGAGGAGTTTTCATGGATTGGCTAGTTTCTACCAAAAATCATTAGGAATTTTAGTGGAATTAGCACACCAATGATGGACACAGTGAAGAAGAGACATAAGCCTTTTCACTGGACAAAAGAAGTTGAAAAGAGTTTTAATTTGTTGAAGAGGAAGATCACAGAACAACCAGTTTTGGTGTTGCCAAATTTCCAAAAGACATTTCAAGTGAAATGCGATGCAAGTGGGTTTGCAATAGGGGTAGTCTTGAGTCAGGAAGACAGGCCGATAGCATACTTCAACGAGAAGCTGAATGAAGCGAAAGTGAAGTACTCCACTTATGACAAGGAGTTCTATGTTATCATTCAGGCATTGAAGAAATGGAGACACTACTTGATCCCGAAAGAGTTTGTCTTATACAGTGACAATCATGCACTGTAGCTTGTGACTCAACAAGAGAAGTTGAATCAGAGACATGTTAAATGGGTTGAATATATGCAAAATTTTACTTTTGTGATCAAACATATTTCTGGTACTGCTAACAAAGTTGCTAATGCTTTGAGCGGGAAGTGTTTGCTATTGCAGGAGTTCAAGGTCAAAACGTTGGGTTTTGATGATCTCAGGAACATGTACAGAAATGATCTAGATTTTAAGGAGGCGTATGAAGTAGCTGAGAATCCAATTCTCAGGGATCGAAGCCAATGGACATAATACATGATCCAGGAAGGATTACTGTTTAAAGGTAATCAGTTGTGTATTCCGAAATGCTACATGAGGGAGAACTTGTTGAAAGAGAAACATAGTGGAGGATTGACAGGGAACTTTGGTCACGACAGGACGTTCACAAAGTTGAATGAGTCATATTTTTGGCCAGGAATGCGAACAGACGTCAAGAGGTTCGTGGACAGATGCAGAATTTGCTAGCATTCAAAGGGAAGGAGACAGAATGCAGGTTTTTATCAACCATTGCCCATACCTGAGAGGCTGTGGGATGCAATCAACATGGATTTTGTATTGGGGTTGCCAAGAACACAAAGAGGATTTGACTCAATCTTTGTGGTGGTGGATAGATTTTCCAATATGGGACACTTCATTCCATGTTAGAAAACCAGTGACGCAACTCACATTGTGAATCTGTTTTTGAAAGAAGTCATTCGACTTCACGGCTTGCCAACCAACATAGTTTCGGATCGAGATAATAAGTTCATAGGATACTTTTGGAGGACCTTATGGAAGAAGCTAGGAACTAACTTGTCGTTTAGTTCATCTTATCATCCTCAGACGTATGGACAGACAGAAGTGGTGAACAGAAGTCTGGGAGACTTGCTGAGAAGCTTGGTGACAAAACACCACAGCCAGTGGGACAACATATTACCACAAGCGGAATTTACTTATAATGACTCAATTAACAGAAGCACAGGGCAGATTCCATTTCAGATTGTCTATGGCATGCAGCCGAGAGGAATTTTTGAGTTGAGTGATTCACAATAAAATGCAACTAGGAGCGCTAGTGCAGAAGATTTCGCAGAGGCGATGAAAGAACTTCACAGCTAGGTGAAGGAGCGATTGTAGAATTCAAGCCAGCAGTATAAGCGCAGAGTAGATCGGCATAGAAAAAAACTTCAGTTCAAAGTTGGTGACTTGATTCTAGCACATTTGAGAAAGGAAAGGTTCCCGAGAGGAACATATAATAAACTAAAAATGAAGAAAATCAGACCATGTAAGGTCTTGAAGAAATTCGGGGCAAATGCTTACGAGATTGAATTACCCGATGGGATCAAAATTTCTCCGATATTCAATATCTCATATTTATACCCATATAAACTTGAGGAAGCAGAAGCAGGGATGGAAAATGAACAACCGGTGATCCAGTGGACAAAACAGATGCCAGTTGCAGAAAAACTGCAGATGGAGCACATACTGGACAAAAGGGTGAGCAAAAGGACCAGATGAAAGCAATACTTTGAGTATTTGGTGAAATGGAAGGGCCATCCAGTTGAATATGCCAGCTGGGAGAACAAAGTGGAGATCTAGAGGCAAGGACACACCATACACGAGCTCATGGACAGGAGCCCATGAAAATTTCAAGTCAGAGAGTATGATGCAGGAGCATCTCAAGCGAGCCAGCGTGAAGTCCAAAGACAACTGGAAAAGCGCCCAGCACAAATTTTGAAAATGTCTTAAAATATTAATGAATCATTAAGAAGGAGCGCCCTTGTAAAATGTAATCGGATCTTGAGCTATTCGCTCTCGTCCTTAGTAGGTAGAAGGCATTTATAGTAGTTAATGGAGGTAGATAGAATTGAATGTTAGATTAGACAGTTTTAGAGCACAAGAGGGAAACAGGATATAGACACCCTCATTGTGTATTGTAACATTATTATGAAGAGCATAGAGGAGAATCAGAGAGTTGTGTAGCAGACTCCATGTACAAAAGTTCCGAATTAATACAAGAAAGCTGTGATTCAGACTCATGGTGTTCGTATATTTCTGTGTATGCATTTTGAATGTTATGCTCATGAATGTTTTACTCTTTATGTCATGCAATTGCTTTTATGCTATGTATGAATGATTTCTTGTTTAATGTCTGAAATCTGAGAGAGAGAGAGTAAAGGAAATGAGTTTCAATTGTTTCTCCATCTGAGCAAGAGTTCCTGCAAGGAGTGCAGTTGAATTGTCTGCAAGGAGTGCATGACAGAGGGTTTAGAGGTTTGTCTCTGAAAGCTCAGATAGGATAGCTTTTGTTCTCATTTTCTTAGAAGTGCAGCTAGGAACAGGAGTCGTGCAAGGAGTGCGCAGGCCGAATAAAGTCTCAGAGTTGTGGACCTGAGAGAAGTATTTAGGGACTGCTACTGCAGGTGTGCGCAGAGTCGAAGGATTTCAACACTTGAAGTGTTTGAAGGTTGCCGCAAGGAGTGCGTGCAGGATTTTTCTTTAAGACTCGAAGTTGTGGGAAAGATTAGAAGGATTTGAATCTTCGAAGGAGTCGAAGGAAGGCATGAGGCCAAGTACTTTGAAAGTTTGATGGAAGGCGTAGCGACGTCGGACCACAAGAGGACAAGTTCCACGGAGAGAGATACTTTGTTTAGTTGGTGCAAAGGTTATCAGAGGAAGAACGGACGATCAGAATTCTCTGAGGAGAATTCGCGACGTCCCGCGAGTCGTTAGATCTCGTAGAATAACAGGGGAGTTACGGGGATTATTTTAAAGGTGCAAGCTTAGGAGAGACAGAGCCATCGATCCAAGTCATCAAGGGACCGTTGGATCTCTCGTGAAATCATCAATCGAGATTTCGTAAGTGGAAGGGTCGAAAACTTGGTATCGAAGTTCACGAAATCGTGAAGGGTGAAGCCATGAAGGATCGATAGGATTGTGTGGGACCATAGGAGCCAGTGAGGTGGACAGGTGGCACTCTGTCGACGTAGAAGTCAATTAAGTTGAAGTCCCAAAACAATGAGAAGTCTAGTTGTGGGGCCAACACCGAGGAACGTGTCGGAGTCTGACATCTCGAGATTTCGGGGTTTGTGGGCAGAGTTGTATGTTATCGCAACTCGCGAACTCATGATAGCCGACAAGTCGGAGTTTTGGAGTTTCGGAATTCGGGGATTTGAGCGACAAGACACTCGACTGCAGGATTCGCGAAATTGCGAAGTTCGATCTCCCGAAGTGCAAGGGAGAATCCCATGAGGATTTGTTGTGGGTGTGGATTTTCTAAAAGGAAAATAGAAGAGCCGATTTAGAGTTCTTTGGGCCAGTGTAAGGAAAAAGATCCTGTGCACATGGACCTTCCGACCCACGGGTTGAGGAGGGCTGTGTGGCATCACAAACCCTCCTTAAGTATTATGCGGTGACATCAAACATCCTTAAGTATCGAAACCCTCCCATACCTTGACCCCATGCCTTTAAAAAAATTAGAAAACCTTTAACCAAGTATCTAGCCAGTGCATATAGGCACATATTGAAGAAATTTCAACGTTGGCCCCATTCACTAGTTCTCACATGGACAATCATGTAATAAATATGACATCTATAACTAAGAATGGGGAAGGTTGACTGATATATAATTATAATATGGGGAGGGTTTCCTGACTTCTATACTTGACTGTTTGGGGAAGGTTGTGTTTCTCTTTATGTTAATATATTTGGAGAGAGGATTAGAGCATTTAGAGTATACATGACACTCTCGGGATTACTTTTATCCAATTCTTTACAAAAAAATCACATAGAATTTAAACATATTAAATACAATTAACGATGGCTTCCTAGGCTAGTGAAAGTGGGACATTGATTTCACTCACACAAGGTTCAAGCCTCACCAATGACATGCTTGTGCTTGTGTTTATGTTTATGGCGTTTCAGTGTACATAAAAACAATACAGATTTGATGTAAGTCCCAAGCATCTTTGATGGAATAGATACCCACCACTCGTCAGCTCTTAACCGAAAGAATCCGATTTAATTTTGTTAGTTGAATTATCCTTTTGGACAAAGTAAAGTGTGCTAGCTGCATTGTGATAAGTAAAAACTAGTCACATAAAACATACACTAAATGCATTTCATTTCAGTCTCTATATAAATAATTATGTATAGAAACCATTTATAATAATAATAATCTAATTTCAAGATCATGACCAAGACGACACAAAATTGATACAGGGTACACATTTTTGAAGATCCATTTTTTAAAGTGTGATTCAACGTCAACACCTTTAAAATTTTTTTTTTTAAAGATACACATTGTAAAAGGAATTGTATACTTTAAATATGATGGAGAGATATAAAATAACTAAAGGTGCCAATACCAACTTTATGGTGTCAATGTCATAATTATTATATTCAATTTATGTGATTAAAACCTTATAATTCACATCTAAATATTTTTTATAAGAGGTATATATATTTAATATATTTATTTAAGAAAAAAGTTGTATTTTTCTTTATTTACAAATAAAATAAAATTACATTAACAATTATTTAAAAATATTAAAATAAAAAAGGTAATGTTAATGCCATAAACAATAAATTCATATTAATGTAAAAATTTTAATTCTTTAGACAAGGAAGGTGGCCTCGTTTTGGTGTGTTTTGAGCTTTTTTTCGGTTCTTAGACTTGTGTTGGTTTCTTAGTTTTCTTGGTGTGGGGTGGCTCATAAACTTTGCTCTAGCTCACTCAGGTTTCATGCCTTGTTGAAATTGTGGTTTGCATTTGGAAAAGGTAAGAACTTTGTTATCCCAACTTTTCATTTTGGGGCATTGTTGGTGGAAAGGTCTTCGCTAAGACTCTTTGTGATTATATGTTTGGATTTGGTCTATGTGTTTGGGTTTTAGTTCGTCTATCAATGCTCCCTCCTTTGGGTTGGGGCTTGGGAAGACAATTCCTATCCCTCAGGCCCTGCGCATTTGCACCATCTCTTTCAGAAGTGAAATCATTCCATTCTCTAGGTTTAAGCCATCTAATGGTTGGTTTATATGATCTCTTTTTTGGATTATTCAGATTCTTATTTCTTGGCACTAGTCCTAGATCCTGCTTCACAATTTTAGCCTCAATCCTAGGATTCTTTTCTTAGAAGTCTTGGGACCCATCTTCCTCGATTTCAGGTACAATATTCTTATGGATTTGGTATTCAACATTCTCAAGGTTTGGATTATAGATCAAGTTTAGCCCTGTTCCAACATTGGTTTAAATTTTTCGCGCTCAACATTTTTGTTTGGGTTTTTTGCTACAATTGTACCTAGAGATCTCTTCGAAATCCATTAGATTCTAAGAAAACATGAGGAGACTTTGCAGAGCAATGTCATAGCTCTAAGATCTATTTTTGTTTCTGTCCATGATAACGAAAAACAATGTGTAGCACATAATGAAAGCATTAGAATTTTTTGGGATGAGCAAAGGTAGAAAATAATGGAGCTCGAGGTATAGTGTTACATGTTGAGGAACCTAGTCCTGAATTTGTGCAATGATTCGTAGTCAGTGGCCTCAAATCAATATGCTTTTAATATTTCAGAAGAGGAACCTAAAGAGGAGAAAACTATTCATCAATCCAAAGAAGCAATGGGAGTGGACCAACATACCTTCCAATTAGAAGCAACGAGTTATCATGACCAACATACCAGAGGAGCTTCTTTAGATAGCTTGTCGGCCTCTTTGTTGAAATCTCTATAAATATGGTGAAAATTGATAAAATGGAACTTCTTGATCAAAAATTTTGTACGAACCTTCCAGCCTTCAATGGAGTAGCCATTTAGCTTACCTCTGTCATTGAGCCACTCGATAATCACTCTGGAGTCACCAAAGGCTTGTAATCTGGGAAGAGAGAGATGTTTGGCTAATGTGAGCGTTGCCCAAATACCCATGAGCTCAGCCTTCGTATTAGTACCTTTTCCACAATTTAGATGCCACCTATAGACAATATTTTCAACAGTATTTATCACACCCCCCGCTCCACAAGATAACTTGTCACTTCTTGCTACCCCATCAAAAAATGCAATGGAGGAGCCCTCTGCATACAGAATCAAACATTCCTTTATGGGAGCATAAGCAGAAGGTGAAGAATGTGGTTTATACAGACCCAAAATCTTATATATCACTGAATGAGAAGAGGGTACCACATTTTCAAAGGTGGATCTATTCCTCTCGAGCCATATAAACCAACAAGTTATAGCTATGAGTGTTGGAGATACCGATTTGTCCCCAATCCATTGATAGAACCAATCAGTTAAATCCATTCCTTCCCAAATCCTTCTAAAATTCAGAGTGTATTGTAAACTTGCCCAGATAATTTTTGTAAACTTACAATCTATAAAGAGATGGTTAATATCCTCTGAGTTTTCTTTGCATAAAACACAAACACTGGGTCCTTCCCAACCTCTCTTTTGTAAATAGTCCCAAGTTAAAATCTTTTGTGAAATTGCGATCCATATAAAGATTTTAATCTTTAATTAGATATCCCATTTCCATATTTTTTGTTTCTAAGTGACTGAATGCCGAAAAATCAATGTAGAAACAAGTGCCAAATAAATATTTTTTACTGAAGTTATGCCTGACGAATCACCACTAGTCCACATTAATTGGCCTGGGTTATCTCTAAGTGATACACTAGCTTCTATGAGTTCTTTTTGGTAATGATCCCATTCAGTTTCAAAATTACAAGTTAGGCCCATCACTTCACTATTGATCCATCTGCCTCCATGATAATTTGAATCCCGAGCCACCTTTGATTGGGCAAGTACCTTAATTTCTTTCCCGTGAAGATGATCTATAAGGTCCTCTGATAGCAGAGATCTATCACGCATTCGCAGTAAAAAATATTTACCAATAGATATATGTTGCCCCGAGCCCGACAACCAACTAAGCCAGTGAGTTAAAAGGTGAACGAACTTTAGTAAATTATTCCATATCTTGGATGCTGATCTCTGTTTGAAAATAGCCGATCTGAACCAGTTTATAATAGATGAATGCTTTAAGTATTTATGCATAACTATCTTGTGCCAGATACCATCCCGGAAGAGAACATGCCAGAGTGTGTTGGCATTCAAAGCTAAATTGAAATGTGATAAATTCCTTAAACCCCAACCTCCAGAAGATTTTGGCCGAGATAATATCTCCCAACTGCATAGATGGAAATGGTTGGATAGACTATGGCCTTTCCACAAAAAGTTGAAACTTAATTTCCGAATTTGGTTGATGATAGATCGAGGTATGAGTTCCACTACCATCCAATATATCGATTGTCTTTCTAGCACCGATTTGAGAAGGATATACCTGCCACCCAATGAAATCCATTTATAGCACCAATTGCCAATCTTCTTTTCTATTTTATTTAATAGCCAAGACCAATCCGCTGCCCTCTGAGGACCTGTCTTCAAATGAAAGCCCAAATACTTGAAACCTATGTGTAAAGAAGTAAAGGTGTATGGGAGAATGGATTTGAAAGGTAAGAGCTTTGTTTCAGAGAGGCCCTTAAAGTGCATTGTAGTTTTTGTTGAGTTTACATGCAGACCTGATGCTTTACAAAACAAAACAATGAGGTTTTTTATCTCCCACGACTCAAGAGGATCAACCTTTGTCTATTAAAACATTGTCTACAAAACCACGGCCGACTAAACCACAGAGAGCCATATGACAGGTTGCCTCTAAACCAATATCAGAGCACAGAACGAGCTTCTTAGTCACTTTATTAGGTTTCCAAAGCTTACTTTTACGTCCATTAGGAGAAGGTTGCACTCTAACCTTGTTCTGAGACTTCAACTGGAGAAGAGCAGGCTGAGGGAAAACACTCCTCTCAACTGGAATGACAGGCGGGCTAGATAAGCTAGAACCAAACTGTGCAGAGCGAGTAAACCTAGGAAAGGCTTGTATGTCTCCCGATAGTTCAGCATAAACCTTTGAATGAGTAATACCAGGATAGGGTGGCAGAGAGGATAAGTGAATACTAGAGTTGAAAGACTTAGTCACATTTAGAGCGGCATTATGCCCACCAACCTTGTCTGATGGGCCCATAAGTGCTTTGACAAAAACTGTTAAGAAGTAGGCTTAAACAAAAAGGAAGATTTGGCACCTAGAACACAATAACAAGCTCATCAATGGACCAGTGGCCAGAAGGAAAAAAAACCACTAAGAGCTAAGAAAACATTGAAATTTAATACAAGAAGATACCGCATAAAAGGTAATGAGTGGCTTCAAAGATTAATGGAGGGTCCCATACTATCAGAAACCCGTGACCAGAAAAAAGGTTTTACATTAACAGTTTCTAACAAAGCTAAGAGAGTATTAATAACTTAAAACTACCAAAAAAAACACAATGGTAAGCCCTCGACTGTGTCCATTAGGTCGCTCTACCCCTCACGACTGGTTCTGATTCAAACTTACATCCTTCCCGCCAAAAAATAATTCAAAAAATTCAGTAGACTCGTCTCTGGTTCCTCCATCCCCACTTGTAAAAAGGATATGTGTTTTTGTTGCAAAAGTGGTGCACAACGAATTCAAACGCATGACTCTAGTGACGACTTTAACAACGCCAAACTTTCCAAGCCCACATTCACAAGATATATGAATATATAATGTTTATTATTAACGCTGGATTAGTGTGAAGTCTACCATTTGTATATATATATATATATATATATATATATATATATATATATATATATATATCAGCGTGAAATTCAAAATATTTTGTTGTGTCGGAGACGAGATCAGATGAGATGAGCTGATATGATCAGAGAAATCTCTTGTTATTCATTGGTTGGGTTTTAGAATTTCTTCGTTAAAACTTCTTATCCAAAACAGAAAACCGCCGAAGCGAGGGTTCAAATGCTTTAAAGCCGTCTTAGGTTAATGGAGTCTTTGAGTTCTGAAAGCTCCATCCTATGTTCATTTTCTTTCCTTTTCCAGTCCCGGGGGGATTCGATCTAACGACCTCTGCCTGCAACTAAACTGTGGTTTCAGGTTTCTTTATTTTTAATTTTTGGTTTTTCCAGAGACTTTTTTGCAGAGCTTTCTGCAGACGTCCGAATTAAATTTTAGGTAGGCGTTTAGGGTTTTGAAGAACCGTTGAAAACAAAATGGCCTCGAATGAAGATGCGAATGACGTGGAGAAACTCTATGAATACGAGGAGCGTCTCATCCAAGGTATTCTTGTTATGATCTGAAAAAATATGTATTTTTCTAGCAATCTAATTGTTGATAATGTTTATTTTATGTGAATACATAGTAGACTCGGTTTATTGCTGTAAACCCTGGAATTCTTTTGTTTTAGAACATTAATCTAAGAACTATTTCCTTGTATGTTTTGCTAGAACCTGCAATATGACTGAAATTGAATTCGTCTTAGAAACATAATAACCCTAATAACCTATTTTTTTTGTTTACACAATGGTGACATTAGAGTGATTACTGATAAAATGTGAAGCAAAGAATACAGAGAAAGAGCAAAGCATAAATAGAATTCAGTATATTAGGTAAATGAAGAAAAGAGTACAATAGAAAAGGGAACTAGCTGAGCTAAATAGGCTCAAGCAAATCAAGAAATGATAGTACAGCTGGCCAAGACAATTGACAGTGTACAGTCAGACTGTTGAGGTTACATTATATTTAACACTCCCTCTTAAACTCAACAGTTACAAACATCAGCACTGATGATGCCCAAGCGCTGTCTCTGAAAATCAAAAACGGATTTTCCCAGTGGCTTTGTGAAGATATCTGCGAGCTGATCTCGAGAGCCACAGAATTGAAGTGCAATATCACCATTATTGACTAGCTCATGGATGAAGTGAAAGCGACTGTCAATGTGTTTGTTTTTCTTGTGAAACGCATGATTTTTGGATAGAGCAATTGTTGAGGTGTTGTCACAGAAGATAGGAGTTGGATAATTTTCTGTATGTGACATATCTTTCAATATTATTCTCAGCCGCACAACTTGACAGGAAGCTGAGGTAGCAGTGACATACTCTACCTCTGCAGAAGATATTGATACAATTAGTTGCTTCTTTGATGCCCATGAAATCAGGTTCGTGCCCAGGTGAAAAACATGTCCTGAGGTGCTTTTCCTGTCATCTAGGCTGCCTGCAAAATCACTGTCTCTGTAACCATAGAGATGATGATCATCAGATTGAATGTACCATAAGCCAAAATTGAGAGTTCTTGTAACATATCTCAGAATCTGTTTTGCCATCTTCCAGTGAGAATCTTTGGGGGATTCCATGTATCTGGAAACAAGGCTAGCTGCATACATAATATCAGGCCTAGTTGTTGTAAGATACAACAAATTGCCGACTAAACTTTTGTACAGGGTAGGGTCCACTGTAGGGCCTTCATCTTTCTTGCTCAATTTTGTGCCTAGGGGTTTCTGCTGGATTGCATTCTTCCATGCAGAGTCTTTTGATGATGTCTGCTGCATACTTTTTCTGGCAGACAAAAATTCCTTTGGTTGATTGATCAACCTCAATCCCCAAAAAATATTTCATTATGCCAAGATCTGTCATCTCAAACTCAGATTGCATGGCATGTTTAAAATTGGTTAATTCAAGATTTCCAATATATATCATGTCATCAACATATAAACATACAATCAAAATTTTACCGTGCTGATCTGTTTTGGTGTAAAGAGTTGGCTCATTTTGGCTTCTACTGAAACCATTTTTGATTAGGTAAGTGTCAATTCTGTTGTACCAAGCTCTTGGAGCTTGCTTTAAGCCATGTAAGGCTTTCTTCAACCGATATACTTTGGTTTGCTGCTCTTGGACTTCAAATCCAGGTGGTTGATCGACATAAGCTTATTCTTCTAAGAAACCATTCAGGAAAGCTGACTTGACATCCATATGACATACTTGCCATTTGTGTTGGGATGCTATGGTCAATAGAGTCCTTACAATGTCTAATCTTTCCACTGGAGCAAAAGTTTCACCATAATCAGTACCTGGTTGTTGTGAGAATCCTTTGGCAACAAGTTTTGCCTTGTGTTTTTCAATCTGCACTTTTTCATTGAGTTTAGTTTTGTAAACCCACTTGACACCAATACTGTTCTTGTGTCTGGGCAAATCAACAAGATCCCATGTCTTGTTCTTCTCAATGGAGTCAATTTCTTGGTTCATGGCTTGAACCCAATGTGGCTCCTTAGTTGCTTCTTTAAAATATGTAAGTTGACATGACATTAAGACAAATAAGTTGTGTTGTTCAATGTCATCCAACTGCTGATGGATTTCTCTCAAACTTTAAGTTCTTTGATTTTGAAGTTCAGAGGATGAGTCTTTGCTGGAAGTTGAGTTATTCTGAGAATTTTCAGCTTGTCCTTGTACCTGCAATCTTGGAAGAGCAGGTTGAGGTATTGGTTGTCCTGAATTTTCTGCGTTTTCAGGACTGGATAGCAATGGATTTTAACTATCCATTTACTGATTTTCAGATTCATTCCAGAGTTGATTTTCCAGAAATTTTACATCTCTGTTGAGAATTAGTTTCTTTGAGATTGGATTGTAAAGTCTGTAAGATTTAGATGTTTCACTGTATCCAGTAAAGATACATTTCTCACTTCTATCATCCAGTTTCTTCCTTAATTCAGAAGGTATGTGAGTGTATGCTATGCATCCGATTGTCCTTAGATGATCAACATTTAGCCTTGTCCCACTCCATGCTTCTTGAGGGACTTTCATCTTTAGACTTGTGGTTGGAGATCTATTCAAAAGATAAGCTGAGCATGCTACTGCTTCAGCCCAAAAAATATTTAACAAACATTTCTTTTTGAGTAGGCTTCTTGCCATGTTTATTATTGTCTGGTTTTTTCTTTCAGCCACTCCATTCTGTTGTGGAGTATACCTGGTTGTAGTTTGCATGATAATGCCTTGTGATTTGCAGAAATTTGCAAATTTGTTGGAGTTGTATTCTCCTCCTCCATCGGACCTGAGAGCTTTTATATATTTGCCACTTTGTTTTTCATCTTCTGCTTTGAATTCTTTGAATTTGCAAAAGTTTCAGACTTGTGTCAGAGAAAATAGGTCCAGATTTTTCTGCTAAAGTCATCAATAAACGTTAGAAAGTAAAAGCTACCACCTATTGACTCTGTTTGCATTGGTCCACATAGGTCAGTGTGAACAAGTTCGAGATGTTGTTTGGCTTGACTGGAGGACTATGGAAAACTAGTTCTCTTATGTTTTCCAAGTATGCAAGACTCACATGGGGAATTTTTCTCTTTGAAGATAGGGAGACCTTTGACCATGGAGTGCTTTTGTAGAAGACTTAGACTTTGAAAGGGTAGATGTCCAAATCTTATATGCCAAACCATAGTTTCATTGTCGGTGGATGCACTTTGTGCATATGTTTGGATCAGATTTGCAATTCTGAGGGTGAGGGGAAACATCCTATTCTGAGTCATGTGGATTTTAGAAATCAATTTTCTACTGGGGGTTTTATCATATATCCTGCAAGATGATCCCTGAAAAAGTACCTTATAGCCATGTTCAATGAGCTGTCTTACACTTAGCAGGTTATGTTTCAGATCTGGAACATGATAAACATTGTTTATGTCTTTCTTTACGTTTTGTTTAGTAAGAATAGATACAACTCATTTTCCTTGAACTTTGACTAAGGAATCATTTCCAAATGTAATATTAGATGAAATTAAAGAATCAATGCATGAAAGTAAATCTTTGTTACCTCTCATGTGATTGCTGCATCCACTATCCAACAACCAGAGATCTTTAGGTTGTTCTTCAGACTTGTGACATGAGAGAAACATACCTCCTGGGGTTTCTCCCGTATGATTTGAGACATGCGCTCTGCCTGAGAGATGATCTACTTGCTTCTTCCTACATTCAGATTCATAGTGCCCATACTTTTTGCAGTAATAGCATTGTATGCTTGATTTGTCATTTGAACTTCTCCCTCTGCCTCTTTGAGGCTGAAAATTTTGATTATGGTGCTATTGTCTGTGACCTTGGAAATTTTGATTCTGGTTCTATTGTCTGTTACCTCCACTCGAGTGTTGGTTACGTGTAATGCTCCCTAGTCCTTGGTGACCTCTGCCTCTTCCTTTGCCTCTCCCTCTGTTGAAGGAGAATTGAGTTTTGAAGGCATTGGCGATTGACTCATCTATGAGATGCAGTCTAGTCTCATGTGTCACCAGGGAACCAATTAGTTCATCTGTTGAAAAATGTGCAGATCCTTGGATTCAAGGATTGATGTAACAACCATTTCGAATTTCTTTGGTAAACTTCTGAGGACTTTCTCAAAATGCGTTGATCAAGGATGGCTTCACCAGTCAATCTGATCCGATTCACGATTCCCATGACTCTGGTCATAAACTGATCCACATTTTTAGACTCTGTCATTCTTAAAGTCTCGAATTGCATCCTCAAGGTCTGCAGTTTGACTGTTTTGACCCTTTCATTTGCTTGGTAGGAAAATTTAAGGATGTCCCAAGCCTGTTTTGAAGTACCAACGCTTGTGATTTTTGAGAAAATCGAGTCATCCACTGAATTTTGAATCCAAAATTTGGCTTTATTCTCTCTGTTCCTCTATGTTGCTTGAGCAATTATCTGTTGGTTCGTCATGGTGGAAAGGTCTGTTGGATCTAGTTCCACATATCCAAGATCCACTGGATCCCAGCACTCTTGTGCTTGCAAGAAGGATCTCATTCGAACAGACCAAAACTCATAATTTTTTCCAAGAAGATTTGTACCTTGAGTTGGTCCTAAATTGCTAGACATGGCCATCTTTAAAGAATTTTAACAAAACAGAAAAGAAATTGTTGGAAAATTTTCGTTTTTACCTGTTTCTTGCATGTAAAAGCAGGGCTTCTAAGTTCTTGCAGTGACTTTAGAACTTCACGATTCGGGATTTCGTGAGTCTCGATTTTGGCCTTTCGCACTTTGGGACTTCGAGCCTCCTGTATATGAGTCCTCCAATGTCTTGTCTCCCCAACTCCCGGTCGCCGTAACACCGAAAAGCACTTAACAACCCTATATTTTCCCTTAGCCTCTGTCTATGTGGCCACGACTAGTGACCACCTGCCTAATCGTTCAAGCGTGACTCGCTTTTCGCGATTCGGGGAATTGTGATGCAAGCACTTCACCGGTTCTCTGTTCCTCAATATGCCGAAACTTGAAATATCCTGGCGCCCATCCTTCTCAAATGCCTTTTTGGGATTTCGTGATTCAGGACTTCACGATGTAGGCACTCTGTCGGTTCTCTGTCCCTTAATATGCCGAAACTTGAAACATCCTGGCGCCTATCCTTCTCGAATGCCTTTTCGGGATTTCGCGATTCAGGACTTTGCGATGCAGGCACTTCGCTAGTTCTCTATCCCTCAATATGCCGAAACCCGAAATAGCCCGACGTCTATCCTTCTTGAACGCCTTTTCAGGATTTTGTGTTTCGGAACTTCACAAATCCTGCTACTCCAATTCCTGACCCTTCGAACTTCTGGTATCCGAAATACCGAAGTACCAAATTCTGAAATGCCAAAACTCTAGTCCTGCAGGAGATCAACGGCTGTGAGCCTCCCCTGATCCGACGGCTCAGATCCTTTCGAGATTTCGTGGGTCAAGAATCTCGAACTCTTACCCTTTGCATTCCCGGTAGCCGAAATGCCGAAATTCTCCTTTCAGGGATTTCTCGGAAACCTTGAACGCTGCCAAGTGTCCTCCTTGTGGACGGTCATGATTTTTTTGGGAATTCATGAGCCAAGACTTCTTCCTTAATCTCCCGGTACCCGAAGTCCCGGTAGATTTAGATATCCTTTCATGATTTTGGGAATCGGGACTTCTTGTCTCACAACTCCTGCCTCCTTGATCTCTCGGTACTCGAATTCACGGTAGATATAGATCTTCGATAGTTGTCCTAAAATATGGATGGCTCACGATCCTTTCGGGATTTTGCGGATTGCGAAGTCGAAGGACTCCACTTCCTTTTGTTGAGACGAAGTTTAAACCTCATGCACCTTTCTTGGATCCGACGGCTCACGGACCTTAGTGCTAGATTTGACAATTCAAATCTTTCTTCCTTTGCTTTGATCCAGTGGCTCTTCGGCCAGCGTGCTCCAGATCCAACGGTCTGTATTCCTTCGGGATTTCGTAAATAGAGACTTCGCAAGGCAGTGACTTCATGACCCCTTGCTGCTCCAAGTCTTGAACTCCAAAATGCCGAAATTTCACCCCACGATTTCGGGATTTCACGATTCGGCTATTTTCCTGTGGGCTTCAGAGGACTAAACCTCGTGCACTTTTCCTAGATCCGATGGCTATCGGTCCTCTGCGCAAAATCTGACGGCTAAAAATCTTTTGCCTTTTTTGCACTCTCCTCGTCCTTTTTGAAGTTGATTAACGCCACAGATCTATTAGTAGGACCGATCTTACGGCTACGTCTGTCTGTCATTTTCTCCTTCAGCGTGTTCTTTGCTGCTTCTACAAAGAGTTTCTCCTGAGGAAGGAAATTCATGAATTTTTCACAAATTTGAAAGAATTTCACGAATTCTTTGAATGTCTCTGCCCTCTGCAACAATCTTTCACTAATTCGAAAGAATTTTCATGAGATCTTTAGACGTTTCTGCCTTCTGCAACAATCTTTCATGATTTTGAAAGAATTTCTTTGAGTTCTTCAAATGTTTCTGCCTCCTGTAGCTCTGACTCCTCAATCTTTTGAGCGTATTGTGTTATGCTTCCTCATGTGTGCTTTCTGCGACGATCTTTTGAGGGGATGGCGGACTATAGATTTCTCTCAAGGCTTTGTGAAGAATCTCGCATCCTATGCTCTTGTTCACAGTGTAAGCTCTACACTGTTGAGGATAAGGCTACTCTCCAGACTGTGTGAAGAGGCTTACTGGTGAAGTTCTGATACCATGATCAAATGTAAAGCAAAGAATACAGAGAAAGAGCAAAGCAGAAATAGAATTCAGTATATTAGGTAAATGAAGAAAATAGTACAATAGAAAAGAGAAACTCGCTGAGCTAAATAGGCTCAAACAAATCAAGAAATGATAGTACAGTTGGTCAGGACAGCTGGCAGTGTATAGTCAGACTATTGAAGTTACATTATATTTATTATTAACGCTGGATTAGTGTGAAGTCTACCATTTGTATATATATATATCAACTTGAAATTCAAAATATTTTGTTGTGTCGGAGACGAGATCAGATGAGATGAACTGATATGATCAGAGAAATCTCTTGTTATTCATTGGTTGGGTTTTAGAATTTCTTCGTTAAAACTTCTTAATCCAAAACAGAAAACCGCCGAAGCGAGTGTTCAAATGCTTTAAAGCCGTCTTAGGTTAATGGAGTCTTTGAGTTCGGAAAGCTTCTTCCTACGTTCATTTTCTTTCCTTTTCCGGCCCCAGAGGGATTCGATCTAACGACCTCTGCCTGCCACTGAACTGTGGTTTCAGGTTTCTTTGTTTTTAATTTTTGGTTTTTCCAGAGACTTTTTTGCAGAGCTTTCTGCAGACGTCCGAATTAAATTTTAAGTAGGAGTTTAGGGTTTTGAAGAACCGTTGAAAACAAAATGGCCTTGAACGAAGACGCGAACGATGTGGAGAAACTCTATGAATACGGGGAGCGTCTCAATGAAGCCAAAGAGAAATCCAAGGTATTCTTGTTATGCTCTGAAAAAATATGTATTTTTCTAGCAATCTAATTGATGATAATGTTTATTTTATGTGAATACATAGTAGACTCGGTTTATTACTATAAACCCTGGAATTCTTTTGTTTTAGAACATTAATCTAAGAACTATTTTCTTGTATGTTTTGCTAGAACCTGCAATATGACTGAAATACATTAATCTAAGAACTATTTCTTTGTATGTTTTGCTAGAACCTGCAATATGACTGAAATTGAATTCGTCTCAGAACCCTAATAACCCTAATAACCTATTTTCTCTGTTTACACAATGGTGACATCAGAGTGACTACAATGAAATTCTCTCTTTACTAACTTCATCGAACTTTATCTTGCGTGAGTTTTTGCTTGTTTTCATGATTTCCCTTCCTTATGTCATGGCAGGATGGAAGTGATTACATTTGGATTTGTCATTTAGTAATATTTTTGTACTTTGTCTTGCACAGATTTTTGCTGAATTTCAGCCTGTATCGCATTTTATCACAAAAGGCACAGTCTTTACGACCATTTCTTTACTTTTTGAAATAAATTTAAGTTTATTGTTCTATTCATGTAAAGAAAGTGCTTCATTTTAGATTCAAGGACCAGTCATTTCCTTGTTTGAGTTTTAGCTGCGGTTCAATGCTTTCTTTTGGGTTGGCTACCACAAGTGTCTTGGTTGCCTCAAGGGGTGAACCACTGAATTCAAGCACTTTTATCTGGTTAAGCTCTCGTAACAGGGGGCTAGGGCGTACTTTTTTGTCAAAATCGATAGGGACTTGCCCCTGGTCTCAACTTCTTATTTCAATGCACCTTAGTGTGGCCTGGCATGTCACTGTCTTCCCCATGAACCACAACCCCATTGACTCATGTGTTGGTTTAATAGCATTTCAGAAGAAAACTAAATTATGTTGGGATTTATTGCATGGCAGAAGAAAAGTAATTAAGTTGGAATTTAATAGCATTGCAGAACAAAAATCATTATGTTGAAATTATTGTATCCTTTGTCTTGCTTAGGCGTTAGCCCTGTTTTCTAGCGATGATATTTATGCTATGGCAGCATAATCCATTTTTCTTATATTGCCTGAGATTTGACTGGGTTAAAATTTGTTTTAGTTTATTTTATACAGCATGAGAGCGATTACATTGGGATAATAGCAATAACAAAGGGAAGTAGCAAAGCAAAGCAATTGGCGGCACAACTTATTCCACGCTTCTTCAAGTATTTCCCAAGTCTCTCAGCCGAAGCCATCAATGCACATTTCGATCTGTGTGAAAAAGATGAGTTGGGGGTGAGTCAGTCTTCCTCTTCTTCAAGTAACAAATGCTTACAAATTTAACCTAGATGAAGATGGTTTGGATCATGGTGGTAAAGGCCCAACCCTGCAAGTACCATTGCGCGTCCTCGGGAATTGAACTAATGAGTCGTGACTACGAAGATGAAACATGCCATGGATTTACCATACCAAGTTTACCTTGTACATATGAAATGCAAAACATGAATAATCGAGCTTAGCAAGCTTCTGATTGTTTCTGGTTTTATTTTATGCGTCAAGGTTGTTGCTCATGTTTTAGCTTTTGAGGCAAGTCTGTGATCACTGATCAACCATCTACTATTTGTTGGAATCTAATAAGGGAGGAGGATTTAGGAGGCGGTCATTGCATAAGAATAAGATCATACGAGGGGCCCAGTGTTGAAAATTATGGAGTTTGAATCTCTTGTCTCAGGAGGAAGTCCATTTACACATTTTGATGTGATAAATGTGTGCCTATAGATTTTGTGGCTTCACATCACTGCTCTCATGACAGAAGGCTTGTGTTGGTGTTGTCTTTTGATTGCCTAGAGCGTTTGAAAGAAAGGCTTCCAAATGTTTGTTCCTCATGCTGTTCTTAATATTGGTGTTGAATTTTGGGTAGAAGAATCAGAAAACAAGGAAACATTGCGGAACATATCCATCCAGTTTTCTCTCTACTCCAGAGTTGAGCAAAGGATTGAGACAACTGGAAGTCTCCTCCCATGTGACTGCATTCTGCAATCATGGGTTCTGGTACATGTTTTTACAAGCATCACATTATTATGACACCCAGTTTCAGTGTCTTAGAAGCAGAAAATGGCATTCTGTTCAGCTTGTATATTCCACTGGATATACTGTTGATCACAGAGAAACAATCAAAAGACATGTTAGTTTTTCGAATTGCTTTCTCAGCCTCTTCTTACTTGGATGTGCTTTAGGGTTGTACATGTCCATGATCACCAACTTCTTGACCGAAGTTTGACATTTAGGGCATCCTGGAAATGAATGATGGTTTTTTGCAGTACAACTTCAACTGAAATATTATGAGGGCAGATAGGAGTTAATTCTTCCATGGATTATTGTTATTTACTTGGACACAAATAGATCTTGGAGTAAAAAGTACTTACAACTGTTCTGATTCTGATTTGGATGAAAAAAATCAAAGCAGACTATAGTTCATTATAAAAACTGGCCAATCCAATGGTGTTTTTTTGCAAAACCCCTGATATGTATAGTACTGAAAGTGATGCATTTTTCAACTCCTAAAGGAGTACACGCCAAGCCATTATTACATCAAAATAGCCTTCCCCTTACCTACCCATGCAAGTGGGGCAAGTGCATGAGATCTAGCTCTGACATCTAGCTTCTCACAATTTTTTCTAGTCAATCAAATGAGCTAAATGCTGAAAGATTCCAAATTTGAGAATTTATCAATTTTGGTAACCCTTTCTTTGGGCAGATAATTTAATGTTTATTTAACTTAGGGCTCAAGATCCTTATATACCGTATAGTAAAGTCAAAATGCAAATGATCAGATAATCATATTTCTTTAATTGACTGAATTTTGTCTGACCAAATCTATGAGATTTTCCTGATAGGTTGTAATTCCAGGTCTGTATTAAGATTGAATTGTTGTTTCAATTCTTATAGAATTGTGTATTTCTATTACCTACACCTGTCATTTTTCTGCACGTCTTTTTTAAGCTGGGACCTCTACTTAATAACATGGAATTTTCATCTAGGTCTTTTTTTGTTACTTAGGTGATGTTGTTGTGTGCTATCCCACTTAATTGTTTGTGCAAATTGAGGTAATGTTATGTGGGTGTCTGTTTTGGGTTTAGGTTGTTCGTGAATCATTCATAAATGTTGCTGCATTTTGACCTTTTTTTTGCAAATATATTATGGCTACTTTTGTTTACTTCCTATCCAGATGGGGTGGTTTTCTGTTTCTTTTAAGTTTGATGTAGACAAATAAATTTATAATCCAATAACCTCTTCTTAATCATCTTGTTTGTTTTTCCTGAATTTAATGCAAAAGTCATTTTTTCATTCCGAGCCTTCCATATTTTGAATAATCTTATTCTGTATAATGAAGATTATGCTTCAAGACACTAATAAAATGATTCTCTCTAGCAGGAAACTTACCAATTGCACATGCATAGAGATCACAACATGAGTTCCTTATTAACATTTTTAAAATAAAGCCTCTTTAGGTGTAGGAAGCCCGCAAAAGTTGCACCGAATAGTCTTATTGAGTTTCTATAGTTGTTGCGATTGTTGTTGGGCTCATCACTGATGTTGTCATTTACATTTAGGCAGTTTGTTTCAATGGCATAATTCTTTTTGTTTTTCTCAGCTTATCTATACCATTCTACTTATCTGGCAATCTTTGACATTTGATTGTGGCATTCCATAGTCTTACAAGGTCCCTGATTTTGTATAGTGTGTGGCCCTCTACTGTCATGTTTGAGAACGTGTTGAACTAAGGGTTCTATTTTTCTTAGTTTTCTTTAAGTAGGTGGAAGAGAGTGTATCCATATCTAACCATTCATACATTTTCTTTTGGTGGATTGAACTTGTAATGGAGTGGGATAAGGATATTGTTATTTTTGACTAAACTGAATTAATTAATTGTTTTTTATGTTGTGATAGTTTGTTCCTATATCTTATTCTGGTTGCTTTTCAAAATATAAATATTGGTTGGAGTTGTTTGGCTGCAGATTAGAGTGTAGGCAATTTGTGGACTTCCCCTTCTGTGCAAGGACACACTAGAGCATGTCCCCGAGATTGTTGATGTTCTAGGAACTTCTTTTAGTAGGTATAAGCTCTGGTTCTAAATGTCACATCAATATATCTTCGTTTAGTTGCTATCCTGAACTGCTACCCTTTCTTGGTTCTAGAGGAAAACTTGGAGAGAGATGTCGTGCAGAAAGCGCTAATGTCCTTTTTAAGGCAGAACACTAAAGTCGAAGATGCATCTTTCATGGATGTTTTTGTTTAAGATTTCACTGTTTTTTGATAACATTATGTTTCTTTTACTATCCTTGTACGCAATGTATTATGATTCTCATATTAGGTGATTGATTGCAAGCTGTTAACATTTAAAAAATTCTTAGAATCAATTATTTTTCAAGTTATTTACATAGGTTCATGAATTCATTAATCTCTCTTTTCATTTGATTAGGCTAAGCAAATTTGTTTATTGAGACATCAATGTGCATGGAAAATTTTAGGGGCTGTCGTTTGGCTATTTAAATTTTTTTTTTTGTCAATTCGAATATTCACCTAAAGTTTGTCATCAAACTATGGGCCATACCCTCACCCTACAATCCATGATTAGGGAGGTGAGGCACCACCTTTCGAAATTCCTATATTTCTTTGTAGACTTTTTGAAGGCCTTTTACTCGGTTTCTAGGGAGGCCCTCTTCCAAAGGCTTAGAGACATTGGTAACTCAGAGATTCTCATTGTTTTGATTGGATGCCTCTATGAGGTCGTCCTTGGTTGTCTTTGCACAATGCACACAATATCATATTTCATTAGGAACACCAATGGGGTGATGTTGGGGTGCCCCCTCTTGCTCACCTTATTTGGGATTGACACCATTGGGTTGGCGCAGGGAAGCCCTTCTTGTCCACCTTATTTATGATCAACACCATTGGGGTGAAGTAGGGGTGCCCTCCTCTTGCCCACATTTTTGGGATCTATATTGACAAGTTGGAGTTATCCTTGCACGAGCACATCTAGGTAGGTGATAATTGTCTCATTCACCAAATCCTAATCTCCATACTTCTCTCTGTAGATGATGTGGTTCTATTGTCCTATTGTTGACTGGTTATAGGGACAGTTGGATCATCTTTTGAGATTTTTTGATCTTTGATAGTTGAGGGTTGAGTCCTAGGTTTGGATTGAGGTAGGTGCTCCAACCCTGGGTTAATAAGGGGTATGGATCCCTATCCCTCTTAGAGAGAATGATTTCAACACCATTTCTAGGACATCTCTTCCAAATTGGATCTCATGGACTCCATCATTAGACCCATAATTTAGTATGGCTTGGAGTTGTGGGGTCTTAGCCTTATTGAGTCTTATAATTACCTCGTTTTCATCATTACAAGAATCTCCATCATCATAGATGAAACAATTGGGTAAATAGTATTTCATCCTTGGATATGGTTCATTGTAATGATATATTACCTTTGTGAACTGATAATAAAACAATTACTAATGTGCTCGATACAACTGTCAGAGTCATAACATTGGAGCTAATTCTAGATCCATTTGGGTTTCTTTCACTTCTATGATCTCATTGACTCGATGGATGTATGAATAAATTGTTTTCGAGATCAGTCACTTTTCTTCTCTTCTATTTTCTCTTCTTCATTTGCCTTATTGGTTTATAGTTTGTTGATTTATAAACCTTTCACCAATGTATTAAGTCCAAGCAAAAAATGGATTTATTGAATAATATCACAACTAGGTTATCAACAAAACAATTAAATCAGCAGAAGAAAAATCATAAACTAAACACATTTGTACATGAGATTTTTTGGGTAAACAACCCCTGGAAAAACCATTGCGGGAAAAACCAAATCTTGATGATTTTATTACAAAAAATCAGTGCTCTCGTTTTGAGATAATGGGCCCTTCTGAGGAAACACAAATGCTACAGGAAATAGCCTATCGCACTTGGATGTTATATCCCTTGTTTCCTTTCCTTGGCCCCTGTCCTTGCAAACCTAAGTGCTCACTCACTCTTTGTCTACCATCACTGTGTCTCCTCGCATCACTTAGGTTGCCTTTTATTACATTGATTTAACTGTAACTCCAAAACCCTAGATCTTCTAAAGTGATCAACGACTGAGATCTAATCTCACATTCACTTTAAATATGATGGTTAGGACTTAATCAAATCACTTAAGTTACTAATGCCAAGTAAAATTAGGAATTTAAATTAATTAATTAAAAGGTCATTCACTTTAATTAATGACTCATAAAGTGAACTTCTTAAATTTTACTGAGAGGTTACAAGGATGACTTCCACATGCTATACCCAGAGCCTACGTGGAAGTACCTATTCAAAGCTAATACATTAACACTCCCTCTTAGCAAGAAAGGTACTTCCACTCCCTGGAAGTGACTCTGTCTTCGCTATCTGATCTGCTACTATGACTAGTCTCCAATCCACCCAATTGGTTGCTCCCTTTGACACAAAATCTATCCTTGCCATCTCGCTCGGACCCGTCTTTGAAGACCTTTTTCTGGCTACCTAAACCTTTGCCCGGGTCACATTGCCCGTTGCTCAGACTTACTTCCCATTCCCTACACCTTTGCCTGAAGTTGCACGGGGATTCCTGTAGCCTCCTACTGTTGTACAGGTACTTCTCTGGGTTGCCCAAACCCTTTTTGGGTGCTACCCAACTATTTTAGCCTGTTGCCCGATAGTTTTTCTCATTCCCCAAGCTTGTTGTTCATTGCCCGAACAATTTTGGGGTTGCTCTACCTACTGCCTGAAAATTTCTTAGTACTCTGCCTGCTGCCTAGACCTTCTTGGGTTGACTGGTGGCTCTCTTAGTCTACCCGAAGCTGACATGGCCTTATGGCCCCTGTGCTCGATTGCTGGACGATTCTTTGGCTGGTCATCTTTTCTTACTGGCTGGTGACTGCTTAATCCTGCTATTTGCGGCACTGCAATCACATTTTCCTTTCTAGCGGTTGGTTTTTGCACCTATCATCTTGTTGTTAAGGAAACCAACTCACCTGCACCTAGCCCACATTGGTGCTATACTTCTCCTGCAGCCACTACCTTCGCTCACCTATGCCTTCCACTGCAACTATCGGTTGTACTTCACATGCACGTTTACCTCTTCTCCGCGTGAATTGGCACTCACAAACTCAACCTACCTCTCGTGTTGCTTGTCCTCACAGCACTGGATTCTCCCACAACCGTCTCCTCACCTTTTCAACTGGCGAATACCGCCACTGCTCCCTCTTGCCTGCGTATTTACCCACATGAGGTTTTCTCTTCTGGATCATTCCTTGCTGGTTGTGCTTCTCACTCTATTGGCGGACCTCTTACTGTAGCCACTCATGACCTGCCTCCAGACGTCTGCTCACCTCGCAAACTCTCCAACCAGCTCAATCGCTAGCTCTTTGCTTGATCTCTCAGCCATGATCCACCACTCATGTAACTTTGACCTTTCTATTGTCCGTTACACCACGTCCACTGCAACCCAAAAAAAATTACATAGAATTTAAACATATTAAATACTCCCAAGAATACTCCCTAGTGTGAGAATTAATACGCATGTTTAGACCCCAAGAATACTCCCTAGCTCCTCTTGTGCACCTCATATCTCTTTTGTGCACTTGTACCTGCTCTTTTTGCTTGGATACTGTTCAAATGTGCACATCAATCTTGTATTTATAGTGTTTATGCATTCACTTTTGGGGTTGATCTGTAGAACTGATGGGCCAACCTATACTTTTTGGCTGGGTTGACCTGACAGAAATTTTCAATATCCACATTCCTATGGATTTAGAGGTAGTGCCATATACTGTTGGAAAGGTCTTGGACTAAAGTTTTCAACCATATATCCCATGCTCCCATTTGAGCTAGATATTCGGCTTAAAAAGGCCTTAAAGATAGGGTATCCAAACTGAGCATCAAAAATCCAAAAATAATATTTTCAACAATGTCCATCTTGCAATCTTTATCTTCGACATCTGTAGTCTCTCCCTATCTTTGACATCAATGACAATAATATTTCTAACAATTTTAGCTTTCGAATCAAAATTTTGCAGCAAATTACATTCATCCTTGTATTCATCATGTATTAGCGTATTGTTGGAAAATCAAGTGAGTGCAGGTTCAAAAATATGTTTTTCTCTTTGTCAGCATGCATAAAACAATCCCATATCTTCCCGTCTTGAACTAATTTTTGCACAACAGCTCATGATAATTATTCATGATTCAAGTTCTCTGCAGTAGATGGTCGGCTCACATTTTATTGAAAATCTTTAGGCACATCATTGTAAAATTTGTTCTCAAAGATATCTTCCTAAAGATAAAAAACAAAATCTTCCTCACAATCTCTGTTGAAACAACTCACCATGGACTTTCAACATTTTAAATTCTCTTGGAATGGCATTTTTATTCTATTTTGCTATTTTCCCCTATTTTTTTCTTTATACATACTCATTCTCGTGGGAACTTTATACATACTCATTCTTGTGAGAACCTGATTTCGTTCATTTTATCTTCTCTGTCCATTCCCATTACATTGGTGCCAGATTTTCTACATTTTTACTGTGCTGTAAAAGGGATTGCCAATGATGAGTCAACCTCCCTAGAAATTGATAACTACCATAGATTTGTGTCATGATAACTGTTAAATATTGATCAATTTCCATGAATAGGACTTTGGATGGCACATGACACTAATTCGAAAGTGTACCTGCCTAGTTAAATATCTTCCCTTTGGTATCCTTACTTTGGCTGCATTTAATGTTGAGCCATAAAAATAGGCAGTGGATCGTTAGTTTTCAACTTTAGTATATTTGATTAACTATTCCCTATGATATCAAAGTGGCATGTTCTTTTGCCCAACTTAGGTTGAATCTCTAAGAGTGATTTTGATGTAGTTTGTTTATTTTTCTTTCGATATTTCTGGGTCTTATATTATTTGGTTTCCCAGAAAGTAAGCCTTGCATTTTGACATTTAGTCTGTTGACTATATGAAGCCTTGCAGTTTGACATTTTTCCATATCCCATATTTTTATTCATTCAGGGATCGGAAAGATATTATTAAGGAGGCTTCATGCAGGATATGCGAGGAGAGTTTGAGCACCTCAATAAATGGTCAGTGCAATTTTTTGTGTTTTCCTAAGGTTATTTTTATGTAGTATTATTTTTCACAAGTGACTTTTCTACTTTTGGGCCCTTACTGAACATAATATCCTCTCTTGGATTAATTGGAATTGACATCATTGAGTGAGACCATTGACGTGCAAGATTTCTGAACCATATATTTTAGTGTTTCGGTTTTGGCACATGCCTTTTTTTAGTAGTGTGGTTAGATCAACTGAATAGTTGATATTTATAGAGGTTTGAATTATTGAACAAAGGTCGTCCTTATTGAATTGGAGGAGAGGAATTTAATATGCAATGGAGTAATAAATAGCTCTATGGATGACTTAGCCATTTGTATTTCTGAAAATGTTTGCAGGTATTCTGAATGGATTGATGAATGCGAGCGTGTAAATAATTCTCGCTAAATGGATGCATCTCCAGACTTAGATAACATATCACGTATATCTTGAATATAGTAATTCGATATATGGATGTTTCTTTTCCTGAGATTCTATCTAAAATATGTGAGAGAATCTGCAGTTTGGATGTGCACCTTCCTCATAATGTGCAATACAGGAAGCCATTTGAACAAATTCACAATATTCTGCTTTGGCCTGTCATGTTCTTGGGTCATGTTTGAAAAATGACTGTGATGTTCAGTCACTTAATATATATACTACATGGATTAACTATGTATATGACAGTTAACATTAGTTTTTATTTGAAACTAGATGGATTAGTTGTGTATATAATAGTAACATTGGTTGTTATTTGAAACTAAACTTGGAGTATATATGTGTTGTATATCTGTAGGCCAAATCTGCTATAGTTGTTGAAGTATTTAAATTTGTCTTTTTTCGCCCCTTGTTCTGACCGAGTATTGGGATATTGAATTTTACATGGTTTGGCATTTTCAAATGTCTTGGCATGAGAGATTATGAGCTTTATATCTAGAGTCCAAATCTAGTATGGTTGTTTCAAATTTCTACAATTTGCATTCTATGAATTTTCTCTTCTGCTCAATGTATATATACAAAACACTTGCATGCTATGTGTGAAGTTTTTGTGCTAGCCAAAGGATACAAAGCAATACCTACAATGAATTCAAGTTGTATTATTGATGATATAATTGTTTGCTAAATGTCAAACAAATTGTTAGAGGTTTCAGTGAAGCATCTAAAATCTCTGTTGCCCAGCTATATCATTGGTATATAGGATCTTGTATTGGATGGCACTTGTTTCGATGTACCCAAGAAAGTACAGTATTATTTTGATCCTTTCTAAAAACAAGGACTTACTCTCTAGTATATTTTTGCAGTCTTATTACGCATGATTGCACTTGATCTTTTGGATTTTAGCTCAACAATTGCGAGTTCGTGTGATAACATACCCGAGACATATCCTAGTGATACTAAACCTCATTAGACAAGACCCCCTTTAATATTGGAAGTTAGTACTCCTCCTCAAACAACCTTGCCTAAGACCGATGATATAGATTTAAATATTGATATTGCTAGTATCTTAGTAAAGGTTAATGTAGATGTTCCTCTCAGTATTGATATTGTATTTTTTTTTTAAATACCTACAACATAGTCGTTATTGCGACGTCTTGGAGTGTCTCTCCCATAGAAACCATATTGGAGATGATACCTATTAACGTCGTTCTTTCCAAGTCCAAGACGTCTCTCTTACCACCTACAAGATGTCTCTCTTGCCACCTACAAGACGAAGCTCTTGCCACCTCCAAGATGTCGCTCTTGCCACCTCCAAGAGTGTTTCTCCCATAACAACCCTGTCGGAACTGATACCTCCAAGAAGTCTCTCTTTCCACGTCCAAGATGTCTCTCTTGCCGCGTCCAAGAAGTCTCTCTTGCCACGTCCAAGACGTCGTTCTTTCCACATCCAAGACATCGCTCTTGCCACATCCAATATGTCGCTCTTGCCACCTCCAAGACATCGGTCTTATGAAGAATATATGGGGTTTGGATAGTCAAAGCTGAGATGACACGTGTCCGCATGCAATGTCACAATAAAGACAAAATCTATGTCATCGGAAAAGCGACATCATGTGAAACGATGTTTGAGGGGGTCCACTCTTTGTCATTCTCCCGACAATATAAAGTGGCAATTGCATCGAACATGCCATTGGAATTTGACCCAAATGTACTAGTGGCACTTTATGGTAGAAAGTGAAACACACCAGTAAGTTGGGACAACCTAGCAGATAGAGCATTGGTTGGGCTAGAACTACTCAGGGAAATGGAAGATTAGGTGTAGAAAATAAAACAAAATTTAAAATCTTCCCAAGACGTGTAGAAAATCTATGCTGACAAGGGAAAAACTCAAATGGATTTTAAAGTGGTTGATCATGCATTCTTGAAAGTGAAGGCCAACAAAAGTTCCCTGAATTTGGGAAATTGTTCAAAGTTGACAACTCGATTTTGTGGGCCATTTTAAATACTGGAGAGGATTGGGCCTGTGTCATATATTATTACATTTCCTACATCAATGTCTATTCATAATGTGTTCCATGTATCATTTCTCAAAAAGCATATACCTCATGCTAATCATGTTATTGATTGGAATGTGATTCAGGTGGAGAAAGAAGGTGCTTTTGAGGTGCATCCGGTGTGCATTTTGGATTGGAAGATCAAGTCTCTCCAGAATCGAGTCATAGATCTAGTAAAGGTCCAATGGACCTTGTACAATCTTAAGGATGCAGCTTGGGAGTACAAGGATGGTATGCGGGCAGAATATCTGCAATGTTTTGAAAGTTTTTGAAACTTTTGGTTGTACATGTAAATAAGATGCACCAAGGGCAGTGCATATAATAAGGGGAGGGGGATGTAACACCCCAAGACTGAGCCCTAGTTGTAAATTTGAATATATTTTGTAGGATAGTGAGAGAATTTATTGTAAGCCATAAGGCTTACATGATGATTAGACCGAAGAGCCTAGATGTTAAAGGCTAGTGAGCCTATTTTTGTATATGTAAACACTCATATCATTAATATAATACATCATTGTGTGTATCGTGACCAGGATAAAAGAGTATGGGGTACTAAACTCCATTAGGAAGGAAAGGGGAGGGGCTATGAGACTAGGAAAAAGGGTTAAGCTAGAGGGATTATCTCAAAGGGAATATTATATTATTATTCCTAAAGACTAAGGTAAGGATAAATCTCATATTATCCTAAGTTCTTATGTGAAGTGGAATGATATGCAAGTGGAGAGGAATGAGATCCTAGAGGGCCATGTGTCAATCAAGGAACATGCAGTTATATGTGGGGAAAATTAGTTTGTTGGTGACCATTTTTTTTCTCCCCAGTCACCCTCACATTTTTCACGATTCACTAGTCTGCCATCATTTCACACCAAGACCTTCTATCATTCAACCTCTATAACATGTAACTTGTATGTAGTATCTCCCTGTCATGGGTAGCGTACCAGTACTATACCCGATCTAGTATTTTATTGTACCTTAACCAATGTAATTTCTTAACCGATCCCTGTTGCTGCCTTCACCCATTCCATACTCGTTTTTTGTTGTTGCCTTCACCAGTTCCATACCCATTTTTTGTTTTTTCCTTCACATGTTCCATACCCATTTTCTATTGTTTCCCTCACTTGAGCCTGTACCTGCTTGACTAGAGAGATGGATTGAAGAAGTGAGTTGTCAGACCTGTGGGATTCAAGTGGTAGGTTGTCATGACTGTGAGAAACTCTCTCCAGGTGAGAGAATTTCTAGGGAATTAAATTTCTGAAGGAACCCAACTGCAGTTAAAATTCTCTCAGACTTCCTGCCTGACATTTTGTTGAAGCTTTGGAAGGGAAGTGGGGAAACTGAAGGACTGTTGAGCAAAAAAGGGGCACACTTCTTGGGGTGGGACAAGCATATGGGGAATGAGAGGATGTAGGTTGGTAGTTTGAGTTGGCTCCATGGACGAAATCCTTTCTAATGATTGTGTAACTTCCTATTGTCTCAACCTATCCTAGGAATCCCTTTACTCAGGTGGAGTTTATTCTCATCTCAGGGGTAACCAATTGTTGAGAGTGATGAGAAGCATGGTCTAAGGCTAGGAGGATTGTGGAAGGTCTACACACAGTTGGTGGTCTTTTATAAAAAGATAAGTATCAATTATGTGTTCAATTTCATGTTATGTATTTGTACATGTCTTTATAGCTAAGAGCATTGTTTGTGTATGTTGTATGTATAGGATAATTGTTATCCTGCATGAGTCTATTCATTATTAGAACGTATCTATATGTTTCTAATTTGTATAAATATATATAGTAGGAATGAAGAATTTTTATGTGGCATAGACCAACGACCTAAAGTTGCGGATGCTACAATATGGTATCATAGTTTAGTAAGAGTGTTTTATGGAGTAGCATGCCCTGGCGTGGGTGGTCGGGGATGTTATAGGGTAGGTATACTAAATTATCTCCTATATATTGTCATTCCTTTGAAGTGCTTGCATGAATAGGACTTGTAGCCTATCATCTTGCACTTCCAGACACGGTAAAAGTACATGATGTATATTATCAAAGAAATATATACATAATCCTACTCATGTTGTGGATTGGAATATGATACAGGTGGAACCCGAGGGAGAGTTCCCAGTATATTCAGATCATATTCTCGACAGGTGGGAGATTACACTCCATAATCGAGCCGTCGTAAAGGTAAAGGTGCAATGGAGGCACCTTAGTCCCAAAGAAACTACGTGGAAAATGGAGGATCATATGTGAAAAACATATCCATTTCTATTCCAAAATTATTCAAATCAAGATTAAATTATTATTATTTTTTAAATCCTAGTGATCCAACTAAAAAATTATTGTTTTTTTTTATTATTATTTTATTAATTAAAGAGAAAGAGGAAACACCCATGAGGTGGCACTCTTAGAAGAGAAAATCCATGGATCCAAAGAGAACCACCAAGTGATAGCAGAAGGGGGACAAGTGGTGAATATTGGTTGAGTTAACTCAACAGAAGTGAGACCAGATCTCAGGTTTTAAGGAACATGTGTAATAATAAGATTGATAGGTGGTCAATGAAAAAAAATCAATTTGATAGGCGTTCAAAGAGAAGGAAGCTCATACAAGTGTCAAATACCTAAGAAAATGTTAAAAGGGAAAGAAAATAAAAGAATGGGAAACCATTCAAGATCAGATGTGAAATGTGAGAAATGCTGAACTGACACGAAAATCTTCACATAAAGCTTGGAACCTTATACTCTGCAAGAAGTCACTTGGTTGGTTTGGATCAGGATTTAGCTCTGGTGTGAGAGATCAAGCATAGGTGGCAGATATGATGTAAGTTTGGGAGGAAAAACCCACTTGAAGCATGTTTTCCCCTAAGGAAATCTCAGTTACAGGTTTTTCTTATAGTATGTTTCTTCTATTCAGTTAGAAACTTAAATATTGTTTCTTCAAGTTTCTATGTACCTTCTATTATGATTTATTTAAATTATATAAATGTGACTATAGAAATTCTATTGGTATCATTGTTCAATTGGAAGTTCCTGGATGATTATTTATTTCTTCTCATTATATCATTCTATTGTATAATTGTTCGATAAATATCAGAGACAAATGTTTTATCCAAATCCAATGCAGAATGCTTAAACATAATTTTAGAATAGAAATTATATATATATATATATATATATATATATATATATATA
>ML776635.1:704231-753267 GCA_009831015.1 Picea engelmannii
AGTCGATAGACATATTGTGATAAAGAAACAGAGAGAAGAAAGTTATATACATACAACGAACATGATAGTTGCAACTTCACGGATAGACCTATTGTGATAAAGAAATAGAGAAGAAGTTATAAATACAACAAATAACAAAAAGGTTGGTTTTAAAACTGATAGATCTAAGATCGTCAAGAATTCTAGAACATACACACAGAAAGGAATTTATGAACATGCAACAATAGGAGAAATATAAAAACGATAATGTCACTTCCATAATAAAAATCATATATAGAATTATAATCTTATTATTCGTAGTGATAATTATAATAAACGAGAACCAAATCAATTATCTCTGTAAACCACGATAGCTGAAAGAAAACAAGAAATTTCCCTTATGAAATAGTCATCATTATTAAAAACTGTGAGCTACAGAAGAAAAAGCCATTTTTAATACATATGAGAAAATTACTCTGTTAAACTCCAAATAGAATCATTGAGACTTTATATGTATTTACCATATCTTAGAGAACATAGCTAATACAATGATATTGATCACATTTCATGATATATATATTTCTCTCTTTTGTTTTAAAAGGGGCATGTCTCAACTCCAGGTTGAGCATGGAAGAAATTACACATCTCTCCCATAATGGGATATAAAACACATTGAATTCGGAACATTAATAGATTTGAAATGAACTAGGGTGTAACTAACAATAAGTATTAGATGCATGTGATAGAAATGCATTGGGACTCACAAAGAATCAATTATTATATTCTTGTGATCTCAGTTGGATCCTCTCCAAAAAAAGAAAAAAAATGTTGTGTAAACTTCGTAATAAGGGTTTAATTGTAATAAGAAACCAAGTTGGAAAGCATCATCACAAAACATAAATATATGGCATAGTATGTTTAGTTTGTTTATGCTACAAGAAAAGGGGCCATAAGGCTAGCAATTATTGAAATATTCAAGAGTCAAGGTTAAGGGGAAAGAGAAGATCGTTTCACTTGCAACCCATGGAGCAATGGTTTTCCAATGAACTATAGTGTTAGTGAGTGTCATCTATAGCCACGATATGGAGAAAGGGATTATGCACACGGAAACCCCTATTCAAATCTTATCTTCCATCTTGTAGAAGAGGCACCCTTTCTTGGAGATTTGTCAGAGGATGATTGAATTCAAATAAGAGTAAGAATGGAGGGAGTTGATTCTTTTGGGGACCAAAATTCCGCAAATGGGGAGGTGTGATCCGAATTGGTCCCTTCACCCAAAAAAACTCTTTGTGAACTTTATGATAAGAATTTATTTATTTTTGGAAAAGTTCAGAAAATGGTCAAAATTGCCTTGGAAGTTGAAATGAACCATTGTGATGGTTTCCCTTCCAAGGAATGGAACAAAGAATATGAAATGAAGAAGGGAGGTAGTATAAATGAGAGCTCAAGGAAGCAGTCTTCTTGATGATCAAAGAAGAAGAAGACATTGAGCTTGTCACACATCGAGTGAATATTGTTGATGAGCCATGGATATTTGTAAATTTCTTTCTAGTGATAAAAATGCACTTAATCTATGTAGTTAAGATCTAGTGATAAAAATACACTTAGGATTTAGTTAATATCTATTTGGTCTAATGTGTCATTAGGTAAAAGTGTTTTTCTTAGTGTGTTTCTTTAGTATGTATTAGTATGCATTTGTAGTCAGGAAATTCGACGGTCACGATATGTTCCTGACATAGAGTGATTCGATGGTTCATGTTCTCCTTGATATTAACTACTACATTGATCAATGGATTAACACTCCATTGGTCCATGATCTCTAATTAAAGAGAATGGAGGCTCATTTGATGATGATCGATAGTTAGAAACTCTCTTGTAAATATCTTTGTAATCTTTTTCTTTTGCATTAATAAATTTGTCCAAGTGTCCACATTGGTTGGGGCCATCGATGTTTCCCCGTAGGGGTTTTACCACTTCAAAATATCAGTGTGTTGATATTTGATATGGTTGTGTGACTGGTTACTGAAGGTTTTCATCATTTTTTGGAATACATCTGTTGTCGAACATGGCATCAGATCATGTTTGAAGACTCGGTCCCATTTTAGATCAGGATCTTAAAGCCGAGTTTATATCATTTTTGAACATTTATGGCTAAGAGGATTGTTCCATATCACATAGAGTACTTGTTTAAGTCATGAACGCTTTTCATTTCACTCGATTTTTTTTTTGTTTGCCCAAGATACAACCATTTCAATCAGATCCAGAGGTATAAAGCCTAAATATGCCCTTTTTAATTTTTTGCAGAGTATTATTTCGGTTTTATTTTGGTTTTATGTTTTTTTTTTCCAAGTTTCTACTCCTTTAGATTTGTGTATGCTCTTTTCCCCATGCCCTATGTGATCTCGGAAAATCATAAACAAATCAGAAAGGGTGCTTTTTTGGGGTAGCCTAAGCGAGATCTAACCCTTGTTGTCATTGAGAAATGGAATTTTTTCCTGGTGTGAAAATAGTTTTTTTATGAGCACACTCTCCGAGGCCATCTTCATCATCATCAACAACAAAAACCCTCCTTCTAAACAATACAATATGTTTTTCTAGCTCACTTGGTTAAAAGTTTCCTTATTAAGTAAGAGGTCTTGAGTTCAACTCTCTTTTTCATTAATTTTTTTGAAAATGTTCATGCATTCATTGTAAAGTTTATTTCACTTCAAATATAAATGTGAATCACTATAAGTAGCTCTAAAATTTTGTTTATATTTTTTTTTTTTATATGCAACTTTCTTTTATAAAGTAACTTCATTGTAAAAGTGATATTGACTTCTTTTTATAAAAGTGGGTCACTTCATAAAGTAAATTATTTGTAAAAGTGAGGTTATTTTGAGGGGTATCACCACGTGGACCAACTTATACTTTCCACGTGGCTCTTTGGTTGCCGTTTTTTTTTTAATGGCATAACATTCACAACTGAAGTCCATTTTCAATCCCTCTTTTTTTTAAATATCATAGTTTTTTGAGATCCTTTCATAAGGACTATCAATTTCAATTTTTAAATCCATATTATCTGCATATTTAATAGGGAGTATTCCAATGATATCCTTCTTACCAGCACCAACTACTTCAAATGGAAATACCATATGGAGGATTTATTAAGAAGTAACGGATTATACTAGATTACCATGGGGAAAGAATTAGAAACTATTGATGATGAAGAGAAAATAAAATGGGCAAATAGGAATGACGAGGCACATGGAATGATTGCAATTTCCATCTCTCCTAATTTATGGTTTCACCTTCAAGGAATTGATGAACCTAATTAATCTTGGGAAAATATTGAATCTGTGTTTGGTAAAAACAATATCATTTAATCCCACTAAATAGAAAATTAGATAATGACTTTAAGTCCATATGATTTTTATTGCATTGAAGACTATTTATCTAAGTTCAAAACACTTAGAATTTTATGTGAAGAATGTAACATAAAGTTGGAAGAAGAGTGTTGCATATATATTATTCTTACTAATCTTGGTAGTGCATATTCATTGTTTGTATCTACCTTCTATGCCACCATAAAATCTCTAGGGACTACTTATAAATATCCTTCTCTTGAGTCCTTTTGTGATTCCTTAATACAAGAGAAATATAAGCTTGTGCAACTTGGCATGGTTAGCACTGTCGGTACCTCCAACAAAGCCTTAGTGGCCCAACAAAAATACAAACCCAAGAATCCCAAGAAGAAACATCCTTTCCAAAACACCAAGACAAAAAAGGATCCCAAACCCACTCAGACAACTTCAACTCCTAATGGTGACAAAGGAGAAAAATCTAAAAAAAAGAAGACTAACATACATTGCAACTTTTGTGGGAAAGATGGTCATGATGAATCCAAATGTTTCAAGAAGATGGAAGCTTTAGAAGAATCAATGAAGAATCACGACATCAATATTGATTCTACTTCTTATTCTTCCTCTCATGGACATGCACTTTCTGCTTTTGGTTTCTCCTTCAATGCAATGTCTACTTCTTCTTCTGATGAGTGGCTTAATGATTATGAAGCATATTATCATATGTCTAAGGATAAAGCCATATTGTCTACTCTAAATGAATGTAACACCAAGAAAATATTTTTTGGTGATGATAGATATATTAGTGTTGCAGTATCTAGCAAAATTCAGGTAGATAATGGTCATTTCAATTATGTATTATGTGTTCTGAGTCTTTCTTGCAACCTTCTATCAATATATCAAATTAGTCATTCAAGTGAAGGTAAAATCATAGATTTTCCACCACACCAAGTTGTAATCAAGGATCTAAAAGATCCTCAGCATGTTCTTGCAACTGGAATTGTTGATGATATTACCAAGTTCTACAAGTTTGAAAATTTTGGGTCATCATATTTCCCATCATTTTTTGTTTCTCATAGAAATGGATTGAGAAAACTTTGGCATGAGTGGTTTGGTCATATAAACTATCGCTCATTGCAACATTATGCAATAAAAAAATGACGACTTTTCTTCCTCTTGTTTCATGCAGAGTTGGTGTTTGTGCCTGTTGTTTTCTCGAAAAACATCATCGGGATAATTTTGAGAAATGTGCATCTTGGCAAGCCTCGGGCCCTTTGCAGATTGTTCACAGTGACTTGTGTGGTCCACTTTCTTATCCTTCTTTTTATGGGTGCAGGTATTTCTTAACTTTCATTGATGACTTTTTTATACATACTTGGGTTTACTTCTTAAAACTTAAGAGATAATTTTTTAACAAGTTTTTGGCCAACAAGACCCTTGTAGAAAAGAAATCTAGACATCAAATTCAAAGGTTAAGAACAAATAATGGATCTTCCTATGTGAATAATAAATTTAGGAGTTACTGCACTACACAAGACATCCAAATGCAACACAGTGTTCCATATACACCACAACAAAATGATGTTGCTGAGAGAAAGAACCAGATATTAAAAGAAATGGATAATTATATGATCTAATCTAAGGGATTAAGTCTAAAGTATTGGGCATAAGCCATCAAATTTGAAAATTACATAGTAAATCACACTCCCACAAATTCTCTTAAAAATATAACATCAGAAGAATCTTGGACTAAAATTAAACCAGATGTAAGTCACTTTCATGTATTTGGCATTATAGCATGGGCTCACATTCCTGATGAGAAAAGGAAAGCATTGCATCCTAAAAGTGAGAATTATATATTTGTTGCTTCTTGTGAACATGTCAAAGATTACGAACTTATTCAACCACATTGTAATGAAATTATTATTAGAAGAGATGTTAAATTTGATGAAAATCTCTTGGCATGTGAGCCTAATTCGACGATTGTGCCTTCTTCATCCCGTGAGCCATCTTCATTGTTTGTGCCCTCTTCTGTTCCTATTTCTTCTTTAGTGTAACAACCCTGCTTAAATAGATGTATAAGGATTATTAATTATAATTAATTTGATAATTAATTGTCCTAATATGGTTTTAATTAAATATTGATTAGCATTAATAATATTAATTAAGTATTTATTTATTAATTAATTGTTTATAGCTTTTGATTAATTAATTAATTAATTAATTGATTACATATCGCATTCAATGACATGGGTAATAAGTTAAAGGGGTTAATACGTTAATTTATTAAAGACTTACGTATACGGAGGGGATAAGAAACATTAAATAAAAGGATGAGAAACATTGAATAAAAGGATATGACATTAAATAAGAGGATAAGATAATGAATAAAGGGATAAGGAAATTAATGAGGGGGAAAGAGTCGGTGAAGGAGGGATATGATGGGAGGAGTCTTATGGGAAGAGGGATCATTTTTGGGGGGGAGGAAGCAATTTGGAGGGGGACGAGAGTTTTGGTTTCTTTGCTTGGATTTTCTAGTTCTATGGTGGAGTTCTGCAGTCTTTGAGTATCATTGCAGGGGGCACTAGGTTGCTAGGGGTTTTGGGCACGGGGGCCAGGATTCTTTTCGGTTTCCTGGAGCTAGGGAGCCGGACAAGCTACTCCTAGATGGCTGGGAGGTTAGTTGATTTGGGCAGAGTTGGTCAGTGCATTAGGCAACAGCAAGGCAACAACAAGGCAGCAAGGAAGGGACAATCATATCGGCAGAAATTAGCATTAGAAGTAGGTAATTTGTTTATGAAATTGCTAAGTTATTTTTATGCTGTAGTTAAATGTTAAATGTTAAATTCTGCTGAAATTTTATATGTTTATTTGAAGCTTATGAATTATTTACGCACTCAGAAATTCTATGTTAGAAATGTTATGCGTAGTTGTAAGGATTTTACTTGGATTGTTGATTTTTGGCCACTACACATGGTATCAGAGCCTCATTCACAATCTGGAGCCTTAAGGGCTAAGCTCCAGCTCCACCTAACATGCAAGTCAAACACAATTTTTTTTAACATTGATCTATTGCACATTAAAAATGTAAAAGGCATAATAATATACTAATTGAAGTAATAAATAAATTTAAACACTTGTTTCAAATAAACAAACCTATGTAAAGAAATATATATATATATATATTCTGCGAGGAATTTCTAAACAGGTTTATAAATAAACATTTCAAGTACTATATATAAAAAAATATATGCATTTAATATATATAATCATTTACAGGATCAAACAAAAGTTACCTTGAAAGCATTCAAGAGGGGGATTGATCCCCATGACTACCCTGTCTCAATTACCGCAAGCTTTGCTACAACAAAAACAATTTTTTTTTAATGACAAAAATAGGCAACTTGTAAAAATGAAAATAGGGTAATTTCAGTTACATGCTTGATTGAGGCCCCAATTTACTATTTTCATGTACTGGTTGTTAACATGTCATTGCTTTTGGCTCCTATATCCTCATTGGTGATAGCTTCAAAGGAGAACTACAGTTTCTGAATCGATTAAGAAAAAACAAAGAAGATATCTTCTCCAAATTTAATCCGATGGAACAGACAAATTTAATATTGTTTTTTTTTTAATGAAATGGCTGTTATGTTGTATTGAGTCAAAAGCAGCGGCTATACCCAGCTTGTAGGAGTTACAAAATTATAAAAATTCTGCTTTCCATTATAATTGTTAACAGTTCAGTGGGTCTGCGTAAGCACAATAATATGCATGATTTTTTTTTTAATCTCAAAACTCTTTTGCTATCCTGCCTTATAAATTACCCTAGAAGTGAAATATATCGACAAGGCAAAAAAAAAAAAAAAAAAAAATATTGAAAATGAAAATTACAACCTATTTTGGGCACTAGAAAGTCGTTTCATGTTAATGGAAGAAGCTAGAGATGTTGTGTTTCCTTTGTGGGGGTCTAGAGTGGGGTGAGCTGGGGGGGATCATGAGTTTGACAGAGAAGTGTACAATGAAGAGAGGCGCATAATGAGTCCTTCAACTGCATCCACAGAATCCTCTAAAGCTTCATATTTTACAAGAAGACTGCCAATAGTTACCTTTACCTCTATTTCCCAATTTTGCAGGTGCTGAATGTAAGCCTGGATTTCTTGGTGTTTGATTGGGGGCATTCGTGGTCATGAAATTGCCCTTGGAGGGGATTCTGAATGCGTCTGGTGTTGTGCTCCATTCCCTTCTCTGATTTCTGTCAACACAAATAACATCAAATCCCTCCATCGTTGCCCTTCACAGAATTCAAAGCCGAAGCCTGCAGTGTCCCCTAAGAAGGTAGAGAAGGCAGCAGTCGCATGAAGTAACAATCTCTACATTCCAAGGGTTGTTGGGATCCGATTGACACGTTCTGGCTGCACTCTAATTGCCCATCCAAAATCTCGAGGGCCAAGCTTTGCTCTTGCTCCAAGTCTTCGTACCCACACAAGCAAATCACACATTGCAATGCATACGACTCAAGTCCAAGAGACTAGCACACCCAGCGCCAAGCTCCATGCATAGCCTCGAGCTCATCCAGAATCCTGGTATTCTCCTCTTTCACCTCCCCATAGGCACACCAGCGCCCAGCCACGGTCGAGGAGTGTGTGTTGCAAACACAATAAGTAAATTTTTTTTTTAGTAATAACAAANAAAAAAAAAAACACACAGATGGATATAAAAAAAAATCTATAGTAAAAAAAATATAAAGATAAAAAAAAAAATTGTAAAGTAAAAACTTAGCACCCAAGCACAAAGCACAACAATATAGAGACAGTGAGCCTGAGGACTCGACTCTGAGACACCCAGTGGGCACATTGAGTAAAGCCCTCTCAAAGACAGTCAGCCAGGGGATGAACCCGAGACCTCCTTCTTCAGCACAGCTCTCAACCACTCGATTTAGCACAAAGCCACATGGAGGAGGATCCCGCGGGGAAAGGTAAAATGCATTCTCAGGCACCTACCACAACTCATACATAAAGCACCGAAGCCCATTGACCAAGCGCTAAGCCACTAAAAGAAGAGAATATTTACCCGATCTTTATGAGAGAAATACAATGGAGGTTATCTTTGAGAGGGATGAGCACTTACAACCTTATATTTACCACCAACCAGATGTGAATCCAACAAATTAATACCAACAGGTGACTGGTTGTTGCAGTAATCATGGTGTTGGAGACTAGTTACAAGTTCAGGGAAGAGGGAAAATGTTCCTGGTAGTGTTGGTTGGAATCGATGTGCACCAGGCACCAAGAATGAATGGGTAAACTTGGGCTCATGCATGTTTAACATACAAGCAAGTGGCCAATGCCAGAAACCAAACATCTGACCACGAGGAGGAGAAGCCATGAGAGAAGGCCATGGCGGCCGACCGGGTAACTAGAGACCTTGCAAGAAGAAACAATGAGGAAAAGAGGAATTAGGGTTATGGAGAAAAAGGTTAGGGTTTAGAAAGGAAGGCACTGGAGGAAGCAAGGTGGGCACATGGAATCCATGCGTGCCCGCACTTGTTTTTAAATTATTTTGATTTTCTTAAATTTTAAATTTTTTTTTATAAATTATGTGTGTTCGTTTACATTTTTTTTATTTTAGGGTAAAGATAATTTAGGTTCATCTAGTTCAAATTAATTTAAGGTTAATTTAGGTTAATTTAATTAAATTAATTTAAAGTTAATTAAGTTAATTTAAAGTTAATTATCTTTAAATATATATATATATATATATATATATATATATATATATAATTAAATTAATTGTATATTTAGTGTAAAGTAAGCTACATTAAAGTTAATTAAAATGTTAGAGGGTCCATGGGTTTTGAACCCAAGACCACCCACCAAGAGATGGGCCTTAAGAAGATCAATAACATCAACGTGCCACACATATCACTTTTACAAATAAATTCACATATAAATAGTTTAATTATCAATAGTAGCAATGTACTAGCCTGAAGAATAATCTTTGATTATCCAAGCACCAAGCTCACGAGACCGTACACACAACTCATCGAGCCAAGTGCCAAGTCCCTCCACTCCATTCCACCAGTCAAAGTCAAACACTAAGCTTCAATGCATCGCCTCAGATTAACTACATCATACGACCACAAGTCAGGAAGCATACATAACCACACCGCACAAGCACTAAGTTCCAATGCCGAAAGTCAATCTACAATCCTTAAAGACTCACACTTGCAGCCACCGAGACATGAAATTCAATGCATATGTACAACACGCCTATTTAAGCTCACGAGTCAAGCATCGAAGGATAATTAGTTGTAAGCGAAAATTTTAAAGGACTTAGACTAGGACAAGCGGGAAGGAGGTGACATGCACACTAGGAGAGTAAGCAAGAGGAATTGGCGAGTATGGCACAAGGCTACTGTAGCTACAGGGCAAGGGAACCAATAGTTTTCTTAGGTGAATAAATCAAGCTTAGATGCTTAATCCTAATCCTAACCCAACCAATCCCCTAAAGAGAGTAATGTCTGTTTACAGACAAGTAAAGGAAAACTTATGCCTAACCCTGTTTCTAGTTTGAGTAGCACCAATGTGAAACGTCCTTGAACTCACCCTAACAACTTTGGTGGATGCAGGTTAAATAATACAGGATGGTTAGGACTCGAGGGTGTTGAGGCAGAGGAGCGTCGTCACAAGCACCACCAACACCACCAGCGCCACCACCACCATCGTCCGAACTAGCTCTCATATTGCGCTCGTTGGAGGCCATTAATGAGACTTTAAAGGGATGACAACCAGCAGGGAGAAAAGTGGAACCCCCACCATCTGGAACAGGTGATCCAGAAGTGTCAAGGGATTCAGGTGGAGGACCTCCACCCGAAGACATCACTCGAGAATTGCAGAAGATCAAACTTCTGGAGTTTGCTGGGGTTCGTGCCAGTGAACGCGCGGAAGCATGGTTGGAAGGCATGACAAGGTGTTTTGCCTTAAGGGACTATGCATCCAACTTAAAGGTGAATATCGCAATTTTTAAGTTAAGAGACAATGCCTTGAACTGGTGGGGCAACCTGGAAAGACAACTACATCTTACCCCAGACACAGTATCTTGGGAACTTTTTGAGGAGAGGTTTCGAAGGAAATATCTGCCGGCCTATTATGAGGAACAACAGGTAGGGGCGTTTCATGCCTTAGTATAGGGAAACATAACTGAAGAAGAATATGAGATCAGATTTATGGAATTGGTCAAATATGTTTCGTATATGGATAATGACCAATGACAGGCAGAACGATTCATCTATGGATTGAACCCTAAGATCATAGCTATGGTGCGGATGTGGAAACCGTCTTTAGTAGTGAAAGCTCTTGAAAATGCACGTTATGCGGAGGAACACATGAACTTAACTGGGGGTACAAGATCAACATTTTCGCATTGTACTGGATTCGCCAGGAAGGCCCCTAGGACATTTCCCAGGGGAGGGGGATCAAGGCCACCGCCATATGGTAACAGAGTCACACCAAGGACAGTAGCCGTAGGGATTTCAATGGCAGGGAGTGCAGCTTCTCGTTCATCACCAATGACACAGATAGGTCCAAGGCCATGTTAGGGAATAGCTAGTAGGGGCAAGGGTTCCAAGGGAAGGAACTCATTTTAGAGACAGTCACATAACAGTGCACAGGTTCAATCTCATGTTACTTGTTGGGGGTGCGGAGGACCCCATTACCAGCGTGACTGCCTAGAGTTACAATCAGGGTTCGTGCATAGGGAAGGAAAGGCACCAATGGGGAGAGCAAGTAGCAGCCACCAGATTTACACAACGGTTAATAATCACCAAGACAAACATCAATCCATGGTGGTGCAGTCATCAGGTACACTAAATCATATCAATGTTAATATTTTGTTTGATTCTGGTGTGACAGATAGTTTCATTTCACCATCAGCATTAGAAAAGAGTGAGTTGGCAACCTACGAGCATGATGACTTTAAACAAGTCGAGATGGCTTCGGGGGGAAAACAAGCAGTAGGACCTAGTGTTGATAATTGCATAGTAGACCTGGGAGTGTGTACTACCAGGTTGAAGGTATACGTCACTGCTCTCGGGGCATATGACATAATCATTGGAATGGATTGGTTAGTAGCTCACCGAGATTTGGTAGATTGTTTTGCAAAGAGGGTGCTTTGTGTCGACAATGAGGGAAGGCCAGTAGAGATCCAGGGTGTATGGAGAAAAGCGTCATTACACTTTATATCAACTATGAAGGTTAAGCGATGCTTGAGACAAGGGTGTCGATTATATGTAGTGGAAGCAGTGAATGAAAGGAAGGGACCCTCATTGGATCAGTACCCGGTATTGTCATAATTTAAGGATGTTTTTTCGAACGAGTTACTAGTGTTACCTCCTAAGAGGGAGCTTGATTTTACTATTGAGCGAAAACTTGGTGCAAAACCAATTTCCAAAACTCTGTATCGGATGACAGTGCGAGAACTTTGTGAACTGCAAATGTAGTTGAAAGAGTTACTGAACTTAGGGCTAATAAGGCCCAGTGTATCACCTTGGGGTGCACCAGTAATTTTTGTAAAGAAGAAGGATGGATCCTTACAACTGTGTATAGACTACAGGGACCTGAACCGTGCTACAGTGAAAAAGAAGGTACCCGATGCCACGAATAGATGACGACTTTGATCAGATGAAAGGAGCAATGGTATTCTCAAAGATTGATTTGCGATCAGGGTATCATTAGTTAAGGATTAAGGAAGGTGACATCCCAAAAACTGCCTTTTGAACTCGGTTTGGACATTACGAGTTTGTCATCGTACCTTTCAGATTGACCAATGTGCCAGCCGTATTCATGAGCCTCATGAATGGCGTATTTCGAAATTACTTAGACCGGTTTGTACAAGTCTTTCTAGATGACATCCTCATCTATTCCAAGAATGAAAGAGAACATGAGGAACACCTATGAGTATTGTTGTCCTACCTTAGGGAGAACAAATTGTATGGGAAGTTGTCAAAGTGTTCCTTCTTCCAGAAAGAAATTCATTATTTAGGTCATATCATTTCCGGCGAAGGAATCTCTGTGGACCCAGAAAAGGTAAATGCCATTATGGAGTGGCCAGTGTCGAAAAATGCCCATGAGGTGAGAAGCTTCATGGGGATAGCAGGTTACTATCGGATATTTATGGAGGGATTATCCAAAATAGTGAAACCCATCACGACTTTGCAACGCAAGGGGGTCAAGTATGAATGGACAGAAGAATGTGATAGTGCATTCATTGAGCTTAAGAGGTTACTAACTAGTGCACCAATTCTACGAGTGTTGGATATGGAAAAGGACTTCACAGTCTGCACGGATGCCTTGAAGCAAGGGTTGGGGGCCGTGCTAATGCAGGATGGAGGAGTGATAGCTTATGCATCAAGGAATTTGAAGAAACACGAAGAGTTATACGTGACTCATGATTTAGAGTTGGCAGTTGTAATGCTAGCTCTGAAACTTTGGAGGCACTATCTTGTGGGGCTAAAATTTGAGCTTAAAATGGACCATCAAAGTTTAAAACATCTCTTCACTCAAAGAGATTTGAATACTAGGCAAAGGCGATGGAGTGAGTTTATGAGTGAGTACGATTTTGGTATTTCGTACATCAAGGGAAAGGAAAATGTGGTCGCAAATGCCTTGAGTAGGAGACCACGTATCTTCTCCTTGGTACCCTTAAAGGTCAATCTAAGGGAACATGTGTTGACACAACTCCAAGGAGATAGTTGGTATTTAAAGGTTACTTCAAACCTCCAAAGAGGGAGGCAGTTAGATACAAAGTATGAAGGATATTATTTGGAAGAAGATGGACTATTAAGATATCGGGGAAGGATGTACATCCCTGAAAGTGGGGATATTCGAAGCATCATATTGAAGGAATCCCATAGAGCACTTTATTGTGCACATCCAGATGTGAAGAAGATGTACGCAAACATGAGGAAGATCTTCTTCTGGGTAGGCATGAAGCGCGATATAGTCCATTTCGTTGCCAAGTGCCTAGAGTGTCAACAAGTGAAAGCTGATCATCATCACCCGACAGGCCTCCTACAACCACATGATGTTCCTTTGTCCAAATGGGAAGTCATTTCTATGGATTTTGTTGTGGGTTGCCGCTCACATCTCCTAGACACAATGCCATTCTTGCGATAGTGGATAAGTTAACCAAGAGTGCTCATTTTATTCTGGTTAGAGACAATTATGATGTCACTGATGTGGCATGTTTGTTTGTAAGTGAGGTTATCCATTTGCACGGGATACTGAAGAAGATCATTTCATATAGGGAATCCCGATTTAGTTCTAGGTTTTGGACAAGTTTGCAGTCAGCGTTGGGAACTCAATTGAACTTGAGCACAGCTTATGATCCTGAAAAAGATGGGAAAATTGAGAGAGTAAATCAAGTCATGGAAGACATGCTTAGGATGTATGTCATGGATAATCAAACCCATTGGGAGAAGTACCTACCTTTGGTAGAGTTTGCCTACAATAACAGTTTTCATAGTTCCATTGGAATGCCACCCTACGAAGCTCTGTATGGAAGGCCATGCAAAACACCATTGAGTTGGGATAGACTAGAAGACTGAGTAACATTTGGGCCTAAATTGATTCAAGAGATGGAGGAATAGGTGATTCAGATTAGGTAGAGACTAAAGGAAGCACAGGATAGGCAGAAAAGTTATGCGGATGCACACAGGACTGACCGAAGTTATGAAGTGGGAGACCAAGTTTTCATTCGTAATAGGCCTAATAAGAGTACCATACGGTTCGGGAACGGGACAAAGTTGTCACCTCGATTTATAGGACCATTCAGAATCCAAGAGAAAATTGGACCCGTTGCCTATCGTCTCGTACTACCACCGCACTTGCATAAAACTCATAATGTTTTTCATGTATCTGTTTTACGTCATTATGTTGCTGATGAATCACATAAACTAAATTGGAAGGAATTGCAGGTATTGGACATGGGAAACCTCATGGTAGAATCGTTACGCATATTGGACCGTAGGTTTCGACAGCGCAGGAACCGTCTGGTAGACCAAGTTAAGGTCCAATGGGACAAGTATAGTCTAGGATCTGCTACTTGGGAAGACGTCGAGACACTATGATGAGACTATCCCTCACTTTTTTGACCACCTCGAGAATATGTTTCTCGAAGGTTGGGTGTATGTAACACCACTTTTGACTTAGACAACCAGGATTACCTAAGGCCTATATACTATATTTTCTAGTCACAGTGAAACTATTAAGTGATACACTTAAACTTTAAAATGTATGAACTTTTATGAATGTTTAAATGTTATTGATGATGATGTAGGTAATGTGATCTACTATGTGAATCTAAATTTTATGAATGTTTAAATGTTATTGATGATGATGTATATGATGCGACATATTGTGAGAATGTGAATTTAATGAATATTTAAATGCTATTAGAATGATGTTGGATATGATGCAATCTATTTTGGTAAATGATAATCTTATGAATGGGTGTCAAAATTGAATTATGGGATATTATGAGATCTATTTCTAATTTGAAAACTTTGATGTTAAGTTGTCAGTACAAGGATACCAAATTGAAATGATGATAGTATGCAATTACATGATGATAATGCACAGAAATGTATGAGTTTGTGTTACAGACTAATCTATAGGTTATGGGCTATGAAATAACCAAGGGATAAGGATGATGAAAGTGGATATCATGACCACTAGCCGAGAAACATTATGGTATGAATATTTGTATGTGAAATTATATTGGTTTGGATGCATTGCCATGATATGTGGACCAGTGAAAAATTTCAGGTGATGAGACTGCCCAAAACTGAATAAACAATGACAAAACCCCCAGCAACACGGTGCCACTGTATATTCCATTGTAGGGTGTGGACCCTAGTTATGATTAGGAGGGGTGGAGGCATTTCCCATCGTGTATCCTCCGAAACCTGAAGTCATGGGAGGACGGTGTTAGTTCACACTCCCCAAGATGTGTGATGATGACTATCAGTTGCCTGCTAGGGAAGCTTGGTCGAGATATTGACACTTCCGCTTACGGGTTATATTTGGAGTTAGGTCAATATAGTTGACGCTCCAAGATAGTCTAGCAAAGGAAGGATAGGAATGGAGATGGAAGTAAGTTAGGGAGGAAGGATGAGTAGAAATAGTTGAGAAAGTATGGAGATTTGTCTTTTGGTGGAATTTAATGTTTTCCCTTCTAAAAAGAAATTGTGCATATATGAATATTCATAATTTCATAACTAAAACACAGTTGTCTAAATAAAATTGTTGAAATGGATAATTGTAATTAAAGGATTTCTCAAACAATTGATTGGTTGTTGTCTTTTATAAAAGACTAGTCTTGTTGATTGGATTGGATGCATACATAAATTATGAAAGGGTGATAGTTATTGATTATTAGTACATGCACAAGACTTGTATGTACTAGCTACACATGCATTTCTTGTACATGCACACTAGTATGTATGAGTTTTCTTGATTTACTTACTAATAATGTCGGTTAATTGTTATGAATGTGTGAACCATGCTTCTTTTTGTTTGTACCATGAGATACCTTAACTTCAGGATGACGTTCCTGAAGGGTGGGTGTATGTAACAACCCTGCTTAAATAGATGTATAAGGATTATTAATTATAAATAATTTGATAATTAATTGTTCTAATATGGTTTTAATTAAATATTGATTAGCATTAATAATATTAATTAAATATTTATTTATTAGTTAATTGTTTATTGCTTTTGATTAATTAATTGATTACATATCACATTCAATGACATGGGTAATAAGTTAAAGGGGTTACTAAGTTAATTTATTAAAGACTTACGTATACGGAGGGGATAAGAAACATTAAATAAAAGGATAAGAAACATTAAATAAAAGGATCAGATAATGAATAAAGGGATAAGGAAATTAATGAGGGGGAAAGAGTCGGTAAAAGAGGGATATGATGGGAGGATTCTTATGGGAAGAGGGATCATTTTTTGGGGGGAGGAAGCATTTTTTAGGGGGACGATATTTCTGGTTTCTTTGCTTGGATTTTCTAGTTCCGTGGTGGAGTTCTGCAGTCTTTGAGTATCATTGCAGGGGGCACCGGGTTTTTAGGGGCTTTGGGCATGGGGGCCAGGATTCCTTTCGGTTTCCTGGAGCTAGGGAGCCAGAAAGTCTACTCCTAGCTAGCTAGGAGGTTAGTCGGTTTAGGCAGAGTTGGTCAGTGCATCAGGCAGTAGCAAGGCAACAACAAGGCAGCAGGGAAGGGACAATCATATCGGCAGAAATTAGCATAAGAAGCAGGTAATTTGTTTATGAAATTGCTAAGTTATTTTTATGTTGTAGTTAAATGTTAAATTCTAAATTCTACTGAAATTTTATATCCTTATTTGAAGCTAATGAATTATTTATGCACTCAGAAATTCTATGTTAGAAATTTTATGCGTAGTTGTAATGATCTTACTAGGCTTGTTGATTTTTGGCCACTACATTTAGATGATGATAGTGAGGATGAAAATACACCTTCGCCTACTCACCTTCCTCTAGATGAGTCAGTTGAACCTGAACCATCACCAACACCACTGCTTCCTAGATGGGACCATTCAACATGAGAAACAACTGGTGATTGTCACACACCCCACCCCTTAAGAAACCTTTTAAGGTATGGGGTATAATTTTTTCTCTTTCCTATAACTCCTTGAATTTTTCGAATGAGGTCGCCATCGCCTTGTGCTCACCAAGAGATTTACAATGACTATAACCTTGCCCAAAATCAATCTCTGGTTTGAAATTTATGGTCTTATGAAGTTTTTGGGGCATCATTGGCCAATGACCATCCCCTTCGCCACATGGAATCCACATGGTGCCACCTCTCTCATTCCATATGACATGGAACTATTTTGACCTAGGTCGTCACCCATTGGAATTGACGTGGCCGCTGGTTGCAGTGAATATCTCATGATATTCGTAGATATCGGCCTTCAACCCTTCGACATTAGTGCATAGATCTAAAACTTCCCCAGAGACCTGAAGTCCAAAGGAATCCTTCCACTCCAAAATATATCATGGGTATTTGTTCATCCTTGGATCTAACATCTGAGGTTTGTCCTCACCGAACAGATAGTTTAGGTGTGTCAAGGAAGAGGGGGGTCCCACACCTATCTCATGTCAATTCCCAAGATGCCACATGGACCTACCTAGACATGCCACATTACCATGGCGTATGCAGGATCTTCTAATTGGATCTTGACACCTCGACTAAGGAATTTTGGCATTTCGGTGCTTCATCGTTTGGCCTATGCACCAACATACCAAATCTCTCGGAGCTATGGAGTCTTGAAGCTCCAAAGTCAATCCCACACACATACTTACAAAAAATACTTAGGGCTAGTCATGGTATTTATTTAATCTCATTAATTAATTAATCTTCGATCTTCAAGCCATACCCTAGCTTACGCTCTACAAACTCCTAAAGTCTTGAAGGCTAGAACCCCGAAGTTCCATGGATCATCGATCTAAGATCCTTCGGGATCCTTTTCGACTGTTTGATTGGGAATAGTAGAAGGATATAATAAGAAAGAGTATTAACCAGCATCAGATGGTTGTCACTACTTCATGACAAATTTAACCGATAATACTTTAGAGAGGTTGAAAGGTTAGGAGTCACTTGAGTCATGAAGTCTCGAAATCGTGAAATCCCACTAGTCATCCGATCAAGTAAATATCTCGGGTATCATTTCGGATGTAGATACATAACAGAATGAAAAAAAATATTATACTTTTGATCTGTGATCATGATCAATGGTGCAAAAAATACTCGTGGTTGAGAAGTTGGTCGGGGTTTAATGAGAAGGAAGGATCCACAGTGATGAATAAGGAACTATCAGTTGTCAATCAAACCATCAAGTGACCATGTCTGATAATTGCCTTCAGTGGGATTTGAGTGTTGTGAGGTTCAAACATCCCACTCTCCCAAAACTTTGAAGTCCCGAATCTCAAAAATCTTAGCTCCTTTTGAGTGTAGCGAAGGTTTCCAGGGTCCTGGTCATATGATGGTCATGTATTTCAAGACTTGGGATAAAGGTTTTTTAGCACCTTTTACATGTAGTGTAGGGTTCCTCGATCTCAGTCTTATGGGAATCCTAGTGGCACGAGGGCTCAAGTCATTAGTCCCACATGAAAGGTAATAAGCTCATGGTTTTAGGCTTATGGTCATTTGGAACCTTTATGCACCTCGTAAGGCTATGCTTCAGAGTCTTAACCAAGAATTGGTTGAGACCGTGGTTTTGGGCCTGAGGTAACATGGTAAATTGGGTTGAGGGAAGTAGTTTTATTCTATAGAACTCAAATTCTATAACATGAAAGGGGATCGTCAAATGGTGATTGTCTTGCAGAGTCTGTCCTGAATCTGTATTTTCATATTTGATCGTTGGACAATCCTTTTGAGGTTTAGCGCAAATAGATTCAGACAGAAGATCAATTCACCATTTTCCCCAATTTCATTTAAAACCCATTAATAGCATCCCTCCTTTTCTAAATAGGATTAAAAAAATTTCATTGACTGAATATAATATTCAAATTCTACTTCAAATTTCTTAGGCCACTAGGCCATCAAAGTTACAAATTTTACCATTCAACAAGATAAACAAATTATTCCATGATATAGATCAAGAAAATTATATTATAAAAAAACCAGTCAATACAATACAAACTCAAAACCACACTTATCTGAAACTTGGAATTTAGCTGGCAACTACTAAAGGGGGCTCCCTTTTCCACCCAACCATATGAACAATTGTTCTTAGAGTATTCCTCAACTAGACACCCCCTAGCTAGATCATGATGCCATGAGAGGGATTCTTCTTGATCTCAGCAATAGTAAGGGACAAAGGTTACTCTCCTTTTCCCATAGGATCCTAGTAGTTCAGTTCTCTATCCACAAAGCAAGGGAGTTTGTTGGGATTATTCACTCAATCACTTTAACTTCGTTTATCTGCTTGATTGGAAACAATTGTCCAAGCATTCTTGTAACTAGAGAAACTTAGTTCTCAATTCCTCTTTTGAACCAGAAAGCCTAGTGTGCACTCTCTTCTTGATTGGTCCTCAGACGCATTCGTGTATCCCTTCCTATGCCCTTTGCCCATAATTTTTACCTTTATTTTCTTCCCTTTCCTAGCAACATTTCATGGGCCATATCGGGAAGTTTTCATATGGGTATTATGCCCATATACTCATTGAATCTTGAGGAAGAATTCCCAACTACCATCTTGAATGGTAATTACATTTTCTAGGCCATAACATTGTTCAGGGTATGATAATTTTATATCCAACAGAGTACCAGGTTGGTATGGGTCATCTCACCATTACTAGTTCCCCTTATCATCCCTCTCATGCATCATTATCTATACTAGCAACCCTCTTTCAAAATTCATGCCAAAATTTTGTTTTATTTAATAAAAATATATATACATTACCTTCTATAGCAAGGTTCATTGTTTTCCCAACATTCACAAGAAAGATATGTCCATAGTCTTGTTCACAATAATAATAATAATAATTACAATATGGGGGAAAGGTTGTTACAATCCCCTCCCAATTAAAAGGATCACTACCGCGGTGTTATACCTGCCACTGTGGTTTTTATGTACAACAGTGAACAAAACTGGGTATGCATGTTTCATGGCATCCTCCAATTCCCATATAGCTTCATCTGGACCAAAGTGTTTCCACTATACCTTGACCTAGGAAATGGTTCTATTCCTAAGTGAGATTTATTCCTTGTCTAGTATGCATTGTGGTTCTAGTAGGAATTATCCTTCCAGTTTCACCTGGATCACATACCAAAAAATTATATAATTAGAATCATGTACATATTTCTTCAATAATGAAACATGGAAAATACTATGCCCTTTTATTGTGGTAGGAAGTGTTACTCTATATGCTACAAGTCCCACTTTGTCCATAATTTCAAAGTGTCTACAAAATTGATGTTCCAGCTTCACACAAGTTCCCATTCTCAAGGAAATTCTTCTTGGTATGATTCAAAGATACACATGATCCCCTACTTTGAACTCCCTAGGGGCATTACTTTTTTCTGCATAGATATTTTGCCTATTCTGAGCTAATTTCATATTATTTTTTATTTGAAATATTTGTTGTTCCATTTCTTTTAATGGCCCAAGGGTTATTCTATCCACTGGGTTATTTCAGTTGATTGGAATGTTACATTGCCTACCATAGAGAGCCTGAAAATGGCGCATATTCAATGACTCCTGATAGCCATTCTTATAAGAAAATTATACCAGTGGTAGGTATTCTTCCCACTTCGTGGGATGATGCATAACATGAATCCTTAACATGTCCTCTAATACTTTATTTACCCTCTTTGTATGTCCATCATTTTGAGGGTGATAGGTTGTACTACATAGCCATTTAGTTTGAAAACTAACAAACCAAGATTTCCAAAGGTTTGAATTAAATTTTGTATCTCTGTATGATATGATTTCCTTAGCCATGCCATGCAGTCTAAATATTTATTTCATGAATATATTGACAATATCTATTTCCATGCAAGTTGACTTCACAAGAATAAAGTGAGTATCCTTTCTCAACTTATCCATAGCTACCATAATCACATCATTCTACTTGGTTTATTTAGGCAATCCTGTGATTAAATTCATGGAGATGGTATCCAACTTCCACTCTGGAATTGGCATGGGATGCAACATCCTCGTTGGGTGCTTGTGCTTCATCTTAACCTGCTGGAATTCTAAGAATTTAGTCAATAAATCAGTTATTTCATTCTTCATTCTCAGCCAATAAAACAGTTTCTTGGTGGTTGTGATCATTTTATAGTAACCAGGGTGAGCAGTGTATGTTATTTTATGTAGTTCATCCATTATGAACCTCTTCAAGTCATCACAATTTGGTATATGCAACCTACCTTTTTGAGTTAGCAGGCCATCATTCAATACTCGATATCCCTCATACTTCATCCTTGTGGACTCTTACTCTAGGCATGCTTTCACAGTTTTGAAAACTCATCTACTTATTGTGCACTTCCAACTCTCTCCTTGATTTCTAATTCACAGGTACTCCTAGTTTCCATGTGAATCACCTTCATACATCTATTGAGGGCATCACTCACTCTTTTTTACTTTCCCTTTATAGTTTTGATTTCAAAATCAAATTCACTAAGGAGAGTCATCCACCTAGCTTTCCTGGCATTGAGTTTGGGATGGTCAAACGTCAACCCATTGTTCTCTATCATAAGTACAAATCTTATTCCTAGGAGTTAACACCTCCACATTTTTAAGGCATGTACTATGGTATCCAATTCCAAGTCATTTGTCACATAATTGATTTTATGTTCATTTAATATTTTGGATTCATAACAGATTACATGCTCTTATTGCATGCAGACTCGTCTGAGTCCTTCCTTGCTACCATATGTACACACCAGGAAGTCCTTGTTTGGGTCTGCAATTTTCAGCACTGGTGCATTGGTTAAAAGGTGTTTTAGTTGGTGAAAACTCTCCTCACACTCTGTTTTCCAAATGAACTTAAATCCCTATTTTTGTAGGGAGGTTATTGGAAAACCAATCTTGTAGAACCCCTTTATGAACCTCCTATAGTATCCTCCTAGGCCCATAAAGGATCTGATATCAGATACATCCCTTGGTGTAGGAAAATTCATAATTGATTTTATCTTCTTAGGTTAGACTATTTCTCCTTCCTCAGTGATGACATGGTCTAAGTACTTAACCCTTTTTGAAAAGAAATCACAGTTACTAAACTTTTCATAGAGCTTGTGTTCTCTTAGGACTTGAAGCACTGACTTGAGTTGTTCTTCATGCTCTTCCCTACTCTTATAATAAATCAGAATGTCATCTATGAAGACCAACAAAAATGTGTCCAAGATATTACTAGGTACATTATTCATGAGGCACATAAAGGTGGTTTGATCATTGGTAAACTCAAATGGCGCTACCACAAATTCATAGTGCCCATACCTTGTCCTTAAGGTTTTTTTGTGTATTTCTTCATCCTTAATTCAAACTTGATGGTATCCAGACCTTAATTCAATTTTGGAAAACATTGTAGCACCCCTTAATTGGTCAAGCAGGTCATCAATTCTTGGAAAAGGAAACTTATTCCTAATTTTCATCTTGTTGATTTGTCTATAGTCTACGCACAATCTGAGGGTGACATCCTTATTATTCACAAACAAGGATGGTGCTCCCCAAGGGGACACACTAGGCTAGATGTAAACTATTTCCAACATCTCCTTCAACTGTAGTTTGATCTCAACTAGATCTGATGTATTCATTCTATAGGGTGATCTAGACATTGGCACCACTTCGGGTACAAGTTCTATTGAGAAATCAATATCTTTTCTTGGAGGTAGACCTGGTACCTATTTTGGAAATACATCTTGGTACTCTCTTAATATAGGATGGTCCCCTAAACTTATTTTACTACCCTCAACATAGTTCATTACTTGTATTTCATACAAAGAGAATCCTTTTATGCAACACTTCTTCACTTGAAGGGTCGATATTTGTCTCACTGAGGCAGTTTCTTGAATTCACTATAGGGTCCTTTTCTCCCCTTCCTCATCTACACATTCTAACGTATAATTGTAATAGTCTAACTTGGATTTATGGGAATCTAACCAATCCATGCCAAGAAACATGTCATAAGATCCTAGAGGAAGTATGCTTAGAGTTGTTTGACTGGCTAGCCCATTCACAATGAATTGGCATGCTGGTAATACGTTTGTTACCTTTCTTTTTGTTCCAGTGGATAACTATACCAACCATGACTTAGCATGTTTTACTGGTTGAAATTTACATTTCTCAACAGTTTGAGGGAAAACATAACTCAGATTAGAATCAGGGTCAATCAAAATAGAAATAGGTTGGTTGGTAATAATACCTTCCATCTCCACCATTGAAGCTTGGTGGTCAGCTTGTCTATTATCCATGGATGCATAGATTTGTTGCACACTCCTAGCCACATCATTGATTGTGGTATCTTTGTGGATGTTGTAGACTCTCCTATTGTCTTGTTGCTTATGTGGGCAGTCCCTCAACAAATTTTGTTTCCCACATCCCCAACATTTCAATGGTTCTCTCTTTGTATTATCAGTCTTTCCTAAGGTTTATCCCAAGGGTTTGTTTCCACTTTGATATGAATTTTTTTTATGAAACACACTTTTAGTAAGAAGGATCATATTAGAGCCTTTCCCATGGTTCTTAAATCTTGAGGGTTTAAAACCCTTCTTCTTGAATCCCAATTTTCTTTCCTTTTTCCAATCCTTATGAGGTTCTTCCTTGTGCTTGAATTTCTCATAGCAGTACCTTGCCTTCATAATGGTATCTTGTAAGGTATTAGGTTCATAAAAATCAATCCTGTCTTAAAAGGATTGTGGCAATCTACTAATGAATCGATGTATCTTCACCTTTTCATCCTTGATATAAGGCACATACATCATGATATCAAGGAATTCATTGACATATTCATCTATGGTGAGTTCTCCTAGATTCAGTTCATAGAACACCTTATTCTTTTCATCATAGTACCTTTCATATAGATACTTTTTCTTAAATCATTTCTCAAATATCTCCATGGCAACTATTTCTCATGAATTCCTTTAACATTCCTAAGGTCCTCCCACTAGATGGAGGCCTTTTCATTCAAGTTGGAAATCGCTATTCGGTCCTTTAAATTTTCAGAGTAGTCATGGAATATGAAGAACTTCTTTAGGCCAAGTATCCAATATTATTGCTTCTTCCCCCTTCTTAATATATCCCTCAAAAGTTGGTGGCTTACCCTTCTTAAACTCTTCAGGGTCACTACCCTTAACATATTTTCTCCTCTTTCTTCTCTCATGAAGGGGTGAACTAGCCTCACTATTAGACAACTCCTTGGAGTTTTTAGTTCCCTTACTAGAGACTTCTTCATATAAGTCCTTGACATTAGCATGTCGCTTGGATCCATGTTGGGCCTTCTTCAAGGTGCTTCTTCTTGTGTTGTTACTTTGAAGGCCATGTTTTTGTATCTTACGTGTACTTTGTTTTTCTTAGTATTATGTCCTCCACATTCTTGGTCACTAACCAATGTTGCAACTTCCTTTGTATATATGATAGGATTCTTAGTAGGATTGCATTAATTTCATTTTTTTTTCCTATTCTTTTCTCAGCCTTTCATTGTCTACCTTACAACTTTGTAATTCTTTGATAACGCTTCTTACAGTTTCAACCAAATCTAGAGGGGTTTCCACCACCCTCCTCTCATAAGAATATTCTTCTTTGTTATGTGATATTTCTTCAAAATCATGATGTGTCACCATTATTTACATTGTAGATTCCTTTCTATCCACTGACTGTTTGAGTGTTGATAACAACATTTTCTATTAGTCAACTATCCTCAAATTTTATGAACAACACAGGTAATTTTTGTAAGATAAAATTATCTTCATTATTCCACATATAACATCAACACATGATTCATATTTAAAACATCTAAAAACAACAGAAGGTATCACTCTTTTCAGTAGTAAATCTTAAATAAGATCTTATAGGTGGGTAGGGTAGGGTACCCTACCCCTTGAAGTTTTTCTTTTAGAATTTATTTCTGCTCTTTCATGAGCCCAAGTAGGCCAAGTCTTGTTTCCTGGCTCTGATACCACTTTATCACACACCTGACCCCCTAAGCATCATTTTAAGGGATGGGCTATAATTTTTTCACTTTCCTATAACTCTCTAAATTCTTCAAATGAGGTCACCATTGCCTTGTGCTCATAGATATATTTCCAACAACTATAACCTTTCCCAAAATTGAGCTCTGGTTTGAAAGTTTTGGACTTCCAAAGTTTTTGGGGTGTCATTGAACAATGGCCATCCCCTTCACCATGTGGATTCACCTCTCTTGTTCCATATGACATGGCACAGATGTGACCTGGGTCATTACCCCCTGGCGATGACATGGACAGTGGTTGCAGGGAATATCTCTCGGTATTCATAGATATCGAACTTCAGCCCTTCGACATTCTTTCACATGTATAAAACTTCCTTGAAGAGACAAAGTCAGAAGAAATCCTTCCACTCCAAAATATATGATGGGGATTTGTCCATCCTTGGATCTAATGAACAAGATTTTTCCACACCTAACACATATTTTAGGCGTGACGAGGAAGAGGGGGTTACCACACCTAACTCATGTCAATTCCCACGACACCACATGGACCTACCTAGAAACACCACGTCACCATGGTGTATGCAGGCCTGTCCAATCGAAGCTTGACACCTCAAATAGAGAATTTCAACGTTTCAGAGTTTGGCCTATGCACCAACATACCAAATATATCAAAACTATAGAGTACCGAAGTTTTGAAGTGGGTCCCACCGACATACTTACGAATAAGACTTATGGTTAATCACAAGATTTATTTAATCTTGTTAATTAAGTATTCTCCATCCTTCAGGCCATATCCCAGGTTACACTCTACTTCCAACTCCCAAAGTATCAAAGGTCAAAACCCTGAGTTTACATGAATCGTCGATCTAAGATCCTTTGGGATCCTTTTCGACTGTTTGATTGGCAATAATGGAAGGACAGAATAAGCAATAGTATTTATCATAAAAAAACACTCGTCACTAATTCATGACCACTTCATGATCCATGGATGAGAATTTGGTTGGGGTTTAAGAAGAAGACATAATCCACATTTATGAATAAGGAACCGCCAGTTGTCGGTCAAACCATCAGGTGACCATGTCAGCAGGTTTCCTTCGATAGGATTTGAGTGTTTTGAGGTTCAAACATCCCAATGCCCTGGACCTCCAAAGTCCCTAATCTCTAAAAGCTTAGCTCCTTTCGAGTGTCACGAAGGGTTCCAAGGTCCTAGTCATATGATGGTCATGTATTTGAAGACTTGGGATAAAGGTTTGTTAGCACCTTTTACATGTAGCAGAGGGTTCCTGGGCCTTGGTCTTATGGGAATCCTATTGCCTCAAGGGATCAAGTTGGTAAGCCCATATGAAAGGTAATAAGCCTGTGGTTTCAGGCTTATGGCCACTTGGAACCTCTACGCACCCTAAAAGGATATTCTTCAGAATCTTAACCAAGAATTGGTTAATCCTGTGGTTTTGGGCTCGAGGTCACATGGTAAAGTGGGTTGAGAGAAGTGCCTTTCATCTATAGTACTCAAATTATATAAGAAGAAATGGGATTTCCAGGGATTGACGAGTTCAAAATTAGTCCTAACTCTGTATTTGCAGATTTGATCCTTGGACAATCCTTTTGAGGTTTAGCGCAATTAGATTTAAACGGAAGGTCAACTCACTATTTTCCCCAATTTAATTTAAAACCCATTAATAACACTCCTCCTTTGCTAAATAGGATTAAACAAAAATCCATTGACATAATATATATTCAAATTCTACTTCAAATTTCCCAGGCCACTAGGCCATCAAAGTTACAATTTTTTCCATTCAACAAGATAAATGAATTGTGTTATAATCTAGCTCAAGAAACTAATATTATAACACAACCAATAAATACAATATAACTTGTAATCACACTTCTCTGAAACATGGAATTTAGTTGGAAACTACTGTAGAGGGTTCCCTTTTCCACCCAACCATGGGAATAATTGTTCTTAGAGTATTCCTCAACTAGACACCCCCTAGCTAGATCATGATTCCATGAGAGGGATTAAGCTTGATCTCATCAAAATCAAGTGATAAAGGTTACTCTCCTTTTCTGACAAGAACCTGACAGTTCAATTTTCTATCCACCAAGCAAACGAGTCTGTTGGGATTATTCACTCAATCATTGTAGCTATGTGTTTATTAACTTTATTAGAAAACATTGTCCAAGTGTTCCTGTAACTAGAATTACTTAGTTCTCAGTTCTTATTTCGAACCAAAGATCTTGGAGGGCTCTCCCTTCTTGATTGGTCATTAGACCCATTTGTGTCTCCCTTCCTCTACCCTCTGCCCACGATTTTTACATTTCTTTCCTTTCCTTTCCCCGCAAGATTTCGTGGGTCAGATCAAGAAGTTTCCAAATGGGTACTCTTCCCATGTCCTCATTGAATCTTGAGGAAGACTTCCCAACTACCATCCTGACTGGTAATTAATATTTTTGTGCCAGAAGAATGTTCTAGGTCTAAGAAATTTATATCCAGAAGAGTACTAGTCTAGAAGGGGTCATCTCACCATTATTGGCTCCCCTTACCATCCCTCTCACACATCATGATATATATTGGCAACCCTCTCTCAATAATCATGCGACAATTTTATTTTATTAATAACAAAATATATACATTACCTTCTATAACAAGGTTCATTGTCTTTCCAACATTTACATGATAGATCTGTCCATAGTCTTGTTCACAATAATAATAATATTTACAAGCTAGGGGAAACATGGGTGTTACAAGATCTTGTCGGTTATCCTTCAGATCAACGTTAGACACATTCAAAATTCCAATGAGCCTCTTCTCTTTTGGCTCAAGTTTGAAAGAATTTTGATGTAGAGACAATTGCAGAAGCTTCGGGTAATCCAAATTAGGATACAACAATGAATGAAGAGTATCTTTCTTTAATTCAAAATGATACTTGGGATCTTGTACCTATTCCAAAATAAATAAAACTTATCATATGTAAATGGGTCTACAGAAGTAAGTATGGATCAGATGTAAGTGTTGAAAGGCTCAAGGCTTTGTTAGTTTCCAAAGGATTTTCCCAAGTTGAAGGAATTGACTATAATGAAACATTTTCTCTTGTTGCCAAAATGAATTCCATCCTCCTTGTTCTTTCCCTTGTTGCCTCACAGAAATGGGAGGTCCATCATATGGATTTAAATCCTCATTCTTGCATTGGGATTTGGAAGAAGAAATATACATGGAACAACCTCCTTCCTTTGTCTACAATGACTCTAGCCTTGTTTTTTTCCTTAAGAAATATCTTGATGGTCTTAAGCAAGATCCTCGATCTTGGTATGCCAAAATGGATAGCTTTCTTATTGACACTGGATTTTCTAGATTCTATTATGATCTGAATGTCTATACCAAGAAAGTAGGAAGGAATATCATAATCCATGTTCTTTATATTGATGACCTTATCCTTACTAGTAGTGACTCAAAACTTTTAAACCATGTGAAAACTAGCCTTAAGAATAAATTTGAAATGACAGACTTAGGATTTTTGCACTATTTCCTTTCCCTTGAAGTTTTGCAAACCAATCAAGGAAATTTTCTTTCCCAGTCTAAGTATGCTTGTGACCTTCTTCATCGCTTCCAAATGGAAGATTGTAAACCAACCCCTTCTCCCTTTCAGTCTGGATTAAATCTTGCTACCACCTGTACTTCTCCCCAAGTTGATGCCACTTTGTACTGTCAGTTACTTGGTAGCCTCTTATACGTGACTCATACCCATCCCAATCTTTTGTTTGTAGTTGGTCTTGTTGCCCAGTATATGAAAAAACTCGATGAAATCCATTGGAAATCAACGAAAAGCATACTTCGGTATGTTTGGGGTACAATTTAGTTTAGGATACATTACAGTTCATAGGGGAGTCCTTTATTGGTTGGTTTCATTGATTCATATTGGGTCAGCAACCTTGATGATCATAAGTCTATTGTAAGTTATGTTTTCAGCCTTGTTTAAGGACCTGTCACTTAGGCTTGTAGGAAACAACATTCTATTGCACTTTATTCAATAGAAGAAGAGTATCAAGCAATGGTAAATCTAAGTCAGGAAGCCTTGTTTCTTCGAAAGACCCTTTGAGAGTTTGGATTTCAACAACAACATCTGGCTAGCCTTTGGTGTAATAATACAAGTTTCATAAAGCTCGCCAAAGACCCAGTTCAACATCAACACAACAAACACATTGAGTTGCACATGCACTTCATTAGAAAGCTCATTCATGATAAAGTTATTGAAGTTCTCTTTTTCCCTACATAAGATCAAGTTGCAAACATTTTCACAAAGTTTCTTACATAAGTGAATTTTTCCAAACTTCGATCCATGTTAAGATTTCAGGAAGTTGTCATTAAGGGGGAATAGACTCTAATGTCTCCTTCCTTCTCCTATGTGTCACTATTTTAAATCCTTCAATCATATCCCAAGTTTTTCTTAAGGGGGGGTGTTAGGATATTTAAACACTTAGGATTTTGTTAAGATCTACTTGGTCTAATGTGCATTAGGTAAAAGTATGTTTCTTTAGTATGCATTAGTATGCATTCGTAGTTAGGAAATCCAACAGTCACGATATGTTCCCCACATAGAGTGACCTGACAGTATATGTTCTCCTAGATATTAATGGCTACATTGAACTGTGTCTTAAAACCCGATTGGTCCATGATCTCTATTTAAAGAGAATGGAGGGTCATTTTCTGATGACCAATAGTGATAAAATCTCTTGTAATTCTCTATGTACTCTTTTTCTTTTGCATTAATAAATTGCTCCAAGTAGCCACATTGGTTGGGGCCGTGGATGTTTCCCCATAAGGGTTTTACCATGTCAAAATATTGGTGTGTGGATATTTTATATGGTTGTGTGAGTGGTTACTGAAGGTGCTCATCCTTTGTTGGAATACTTGTGTTGTTAAATAATTGGGTATGCAATGTAAAATCTATGTGTCTATGGTGCATTTAAAATTTATGTGGTTGATGAGTTGTTGTGACTAATTGTTATGTTATGGTAATTGAATGCAAATGTTGTCACAAATTCACCATTTTTTAAATCAATGCATAGTGAGGAATAAAACTTACAACCAAGCATTATATCTTTATTGAAATAAATATTGTTAATGGGTATGAATTTTGACTCTCACCTATAGGCATTGAAACCTATTCCCAATGCTAAATCAATAACCTATCTATTTTTTGTTTATGTGTTGTGTAAATGCACTAGAATGAATAATGTTACCCATATCCATGCATCTTGTTAGTTAAAGGAATGAATAAATGTGTGATTGTAGTTGTGTGTGCACATTTAAGACCATAGAGTGTTATTATTACAAAATTGTTATTTTCTTGAACAAAGTATTTGGTCAACTTTTGTTGTATTTGACTAACTATTAGGTTGTAATTAGCACAATGATAATTTTGAAAACATAATGTTTTTTCTTTACCATTAATTGGTCTTGGTTTTCCATAGAACTTGAACCTAGTGAGCCAATCTAGGAATAGACTAGCATTTGTCTATAGATGATGAGAAGTTAAAAGATTAGCACTCAGAGGTGTTCCTAGACTAGAGATTTTTTTTTTTTTGTAGAAGATCTGTGTTGATGAAATGGATAGGCCATAGGATTACCATATATGGATTAACTTGTAATCTACTAAAACTATCATGGAATTGAAAAAAACATGCTTGTGGAAAAATATGAAATGTTATCAACATAACCAGAAAAATGACATGTAATATTCATCTTTGTTGTTAATGGAAACAAGATACCACTAACACATAGAAGAAACTAGAAAGGATCATAGAATTCAAGAAACGTGTTATTTAAGAGTTAAAGTGCAACTGTAGATATCAAGCTCTAGTAAGATGGTAGAACCATTAGAAGCAAGTTTTTGTAAATATAATGACTCAATTTATAGGGAAGCACCCTTTAATGAATTTGATCATAGTGATGGATATGACAAAATGGAAAATAATGAAGGAAAGTGCATCAATCATTCCCCCAAAGATAATTATTCTACTTTCGGCTCAAGAAAAACCCTAGCACAAATCAACCCTTGTCACCTTTTCTCTTTCCACCCTCATGGTTATGATTATGAGTGATGGAATCATTTCTATATAACCTCCCAAAACCTTCCTAATGAATCCCAAGCCTTCAATATGCTAGTGAAATCCTTTGGAAACTTCAGTATAGTGAAGAACCCACCCCCAAATGATTTGTTAGAAAGACATACTAGATTCCTAGTGTTAAGATACCTCTCTAGACACCAAGAATAAAAGTACTCACCCTTGTAGAATGGGAATTGGTTGGTCAATTTATAGGTCTCTAGGCCTTCCCTCTAGCTATCGAATAGTGGTTATAATAAAATTGGATATCTTTAATAAAGGGTGTGATGTCGTATTATTTATATTATCTAGGGTTTATCACTTTCGTATTTGAACTAAAAGAGGATTGTGCTTTGATGTTCATAAGTGGATCTTACTTCATGGGACTAAGAGACATGTACTTGAACCGATGGTCACTATATTTTGATATCCCTTCTATGGATATAGTTTGGGTTCACCTCCCCCACCTGGCTTTGCACTGATAGAATGGTCAATTCCTAGAATTAATTAGAAATACCTTGGGAAATACATTGGTAATTTTAAGCACAAATTAGGCATGTTTTCTTGTGCTCACATACTTGTGTATTAGATTAAAAGTGCACCTCCAACCCTTTTATTATGAGAAAAACCTTTCAAATGCAACATTTGTCATCAATATGGGAATTTTATGAAGGAATACAAGAGAAACATGCACCCCCTTTCATGATTCAAAATTTCCCACACTGGAGAAATAAATGAAAGTAAAGAGGTCATAAAGGATTAAATAAGAATCCCATTCCAAATCCCTTGTTGTCTTCAAGCCCTTATTTTCCCATGAATATAGAAAGAACATTGCGGTCCTTTCTTCACAAGTGGATCCTACCCTAACCCCCTTTGTTTCACCTCTCAAGGGATATTTCTTTTTGGAGAATTTCAACCCTATAAAGGCTATTTCCCCTTTCTTTGAATTCTTACTATATCTCTCCCTCAATCCTTCAGTTGATCCACTAATGTATTTACTTGGTTTCTATATATTAAAAACTTCAAGTTTACCCTTCCCCTCCCATACTAGGGTCCTAACGCAAAACAAATTCCTTAGTCTACAATATTAGGGAGAAGATGAAGAAGTAAAGTCATGGGAGAAACTAGGGTAGAAAATAAACAAACAAAAGAGAGGAGGAAGAAAATTGTGGCAAGCCAATTTAGTCCAAGCAACCCTCTAAAATGTCTTTAGTGGTGGTACCAAAAAACCTATTCTCAATAAATAAAGTACTCTCTTCAAATTACAGAGTGTCAATATCCCAATAGAGAGTGGAATCCAAAAAGGACTTGATCTACTTAGAAAAACTAAGTATTACCCAATTGCAATAAAAAACAAAATGAACAAAGAAAAAGTCTAATGTATTAGTTACAAATTATGGAAATCCTATAGAGGAAAATCAATAATTTCTAAAGGACCCTCCAAAGTAATCTATACACTTTGGGAACCAACGACATGAGAGATCAATCAAGAGAAGTGTAGTAAACATTGGATATACACTCACTTAGTTGACAAACAATTTGGGGATTCACTACAACTCTTTAATATTTATGCTCTAGTACATTATCGATATAAATATGTATGTTGGCACTCTCTTTCAGACTTTGGTGGGTTTTCTCCTACTGAGCACCATATTTTTCTTGGTGATATGGATCTAGTACTATCTACTAATAAAAAAGGGGGAGGATCATATATTAGAGACTTGTCAGGGAAATAATGGATGAACTGCTGGAGGACTAGGACGTATTTGAACCCAAATCAAAAAGGGGTAATTCTACATGGAATAGTTGAATTTTGGGGGTTGGAAACATCCTTGAAGTAATATATCAATTCCTTACTTGAAGATCATTACTTTTGGTGATCCTACAAAAATAATCATTTATTAGGTCATCATCTGTATTTTACCACAATGTTATCACCCTCATCCTATAGTTGGAGAAGAACTATGTCCTCATTCACTTGAAATCAACCCTCTATAGATCCAACATCTGTAGGCATTAGAAATGATCGACTAGGCTCCAGAAACCCCATTACATTAAGATTCCCAATTTTATGTCTAGGAAAATAAAATAAAAGAAGAAAATATATAGCTCAAAGCATGGGAAAGGAAATATTTTATGTTCCCCCATCTAAGGAAAGAGAGGGATACCAATATTAGTTAGAGTACCTCCACTGTCAAATGGTGTCCATAGAAGTAACCAGTAACTATCTTAGCAAAGAGAAGTAACTTGCAACTAAAATATTTAAGACCCATCACAATGAGGAAGAGAACCATAGGCTCAAATCCTATAGTCAATGGCCAAAATTTCATGATAGGAATGCCTTACATCCATGAAATAAATTTAGAGGATGGAAATAGGATCTCCTAGTTTTTCAACCTCATCCAAGTATCCCATAACCATTTCTAGTACTTTATCATGGAATTCCCACCACCATTGGCACTTTGGCCTAGAATGATATGCTTCCAGGCAACCCATCTTTGTTCACCAAGGAGGACAACATATTTTCTAAGATGAATTTATTAAAGGCGTTTGTGTCGTACCATATGGGTGTGTATGTAATGATTAATTGTATAGAATCCTGGACATATGTGGTCTAAGTTAATTTTTTATATTAAACATTTATGATTCACTAGGTGGGTAACATGCACTTTGAAAATATAATATAAAGACCAATAATGGTTATAAGTGAAGAACAAAATGAAAAGGGGGAATGAGTCCACAAGAGGGGAAGAAATTGAGCCTAGACAAATAAGATGAAAAATAACTATGTTTATGGTTTCCCATCCTTTATCCTAAATTCTCTAACCTTTATCTATTTTCATTAATTATTTACCAACCTCGATCTTAGTTCTTCCAAAATAAATATATGTTGTCTTCTTGTGAAGGCACATGGTCTCTTCTTAGCATGCAATATATTACCTATGATTTTGGGCATGCAATTTCTTCTCACATTCATTATTATACTCTTGAATTTACTCTCCTCTACTCTCATTATACCTAATTTGTTGCTAATCATTAGCCATATAGAATTGATACCATGAAAATGTGAAAAAACATGATCGGCCTTTTAGTTGAATGTTGAAGAGAAAGGAAGGCATCACTCACAACGAAATCCCTTGGTTCCTAGCATTAGAGATTCCTTGGTTAGTCGACAATGGAGCACTATAGGGAAGGGGATAGGCTAAGGAACTATTTAGTAGACAAGGATATATCATTTCTTGTGTTGTGTAGGCCAATAGGGAATATAAGTTGGTTGAATGGTATTACTATGATAAGAAAGGTCTATAATGAAAATTTCTTATCTATGAAATACAAAATTGCATTGAGCATGAGATGTTACAACCATGCCATTGGTAATTTAACTTTATGGATTCATAGCCCCATCTCAAGGGTATCCTTTGTGATAGAGTTCCTATGGTTAGGTGTAACATTCTCTATATGTAACTAGTTGGTGAAGAATTATAGAAAATATGAGTACTTATTTGTGTTGTTCACCTTTGTTATTTATTTTTGTCATGATTTAAATGATGATAATGATAAATTTGGAAAATTACTATGTTTCAATTCATTATAGGATGCATCATAAGTCTATTTGAAAATATATGTGCATATAATAGGCATTATATTTGGATATGCAATGCATTTCATTTATATGTACTCATAGGTTAAGACAATTACATTGATTCCACCTAAGTTCACATCAGTGGTGTAACTGAATTTCTATTGAAGTACCTCATCCCTTTAACATTAGTAAAATGGTGTTCAAGTACATTACAGTTTGGAATATGGAACAAACCAAATCATTCGGTGAAAAAGGACTCAAGAACCACTTTTATAAATATTTATGGACAATTATAAAATAAAACATGTATAGAATATTGAACAACTCCAAAAGGAAACTAAGATTTGGAGGTGGACTGAATTCTTCTTTCCTTTCCCTCATTATAAAGGAGAACAACCCCATCACATTCAACCAATCTAGATCGATATCTCTTTGTAATACCTCCTAAAAAAAATTAATGAAGTTTCTCTCAAATTGCTTAGGTCCACAACTCCCTAAGCTCATATCTAAAGAGAAATTCCACTTCGTTAAAGGGATAAAACCTACTGACAACATCATCTTGGTGCAAGAGGAAATCCACTCCAATGGAACTACCTAGGAAAGAGGAATAATTATTAAAATTTACATATACAACACTTTTGAAAAAGCAAGTCACACTTTTATATACACTCCTCTAAAAAATATTGGTTTTGCATTGGAATTCATAGAGTGGATCAAACCCTCCATTGACCAGTCCTAGATCACCCCTTGGAAAATATAAAGTTAGCTCCATTATTTCAAAGTAATAGAGGTATTATATAAGGCTTCCCCATATCGCTAATACTATATCTATTTATAGAGAATCTGCTAGGATAATTGTTATAAAAGGAAAGAAAATTGGGATCCTTACCAAGAATGAAAAATACAGCAGGAGAAAAGTCATTAGATTTGTTGACAACACCCTTCTCATAAGGTGAACATCACCATCATTGTGCTCAAATTGATGAACATTTTGGAAACTTAACTAGACACATCACATGACTTCCTTATGAAAAAAATAGAAAATTGTAAGGTTGAATCACATATCACATGATTCTCCTTCAAATATCCATAATCCTAGAAATTTATCTCAACATCCATTGAAAATTTTTGAAATATCTAGAAGAATAAATATCCTTAACTCACAATATGGCTACAAAATGGACTCCAATCCTCCAAAAGATCAAATAAAAATTAATTATTTCGGGATCCCAAAGGTTATCCTTGGAAGGACAAGAAATAATCATTAGGTTTCCCCCCTCTACTCCATCAATTTTTCTCTACTTGGTTTGGCTAGATCCTATTGGTTTCATGTAATAGATAATAAAATCAATAAGTATATTTCTATGGAAAGGCGGGGGGGGGGATAAGAAAAAAAAATCACTTGTTCAATTGGAAGAAAGTGAAAGAACCATTTGACAAATCAGGAAGGACCATTTGAGACCCCTCCCAAACAACTCAATCTCTTAAGGAAAATATATTGTGGTTCCTTGTATTAAGGGTGCAAGAGTAGTAGTTTTCATTGAAAAAACAATAACCTTACTAGAATCCATATCAAATGTTTGTATGGTCACCTCCCAACCTTAATAAGATCTCCTCTCTATCATTTGTGTAAATTCTTAGACTTAATTATCAAATATTCCCTCTCATGGGTTCCACGAAATGACACATTCATCCGCATGTGGGAAGATAGGATTACAGGAAGGTATCCCCTTTCCCTTAATATTGACTTGGTTTAACCCTTCATGACCTCTCCAATTATGAACTAGAATATTATGTATAATGGAATGGATGGTGAAACGTATACCCATTGGAAGGACTCAAATTACTACTATATAGGATTTACAAACTATCCAAGGGGCATCCCCCACTGATAAAAAATATAGAGACTCTAAAGGATGGGGGGGATGAAGAACCTTACATAGTAAAATAATAGGATGAGTTCACTCTTGAGAACAAACATCTCTTTCTTGGTCAAATTATTGGAGAGGTGAGTGCTTACCCTAGAATAGATTCTTCAACTAGATTTTGGTTCAAAACAAGATATCAATGGAAATAAATAAGATGGGAATTTAGGGACCCGCTAAATGTGAATTTGTTAGTTGGTGGAAGAAACTGTTTGTTGTAACTTAAAATTCACTTTCTTAAATTGCACATTGATGATTGTATTTGAAGTGAATATATTCTAAAATAGTACGTGATGAAACAGATGCAATTATGTTATGTGCCATTGTTTTCTCTCAATTTATCCTCTCTATTTCAAAATTACTCTCGTATCTAGTCATAAGTTCTTTTTTTCAGTAAATAGGTTATTAATAACTATGTTGACATGAGTAAATTCTAACCATCCTTCTATCCTTGAACTTATTGACTCAATCGATCATATGATCATCAATCCCAGAAGATAATCTTTCAGAGATTGTTCCCTTGATTTTAAGAATGAATAATATTTAAACATGAAAATGTTTCCTCTCTATCTAAGATTTAAAGAAAAGCCTCATTATAATTTTCTAAACATTAGTAAATTACTTGTATTAGGTACTTTTTCTGAATACCAAAGTAAATAACATCACAACTGTAAACCTTTGTAAACTTTTCCCCTTTACATGTCAATATCAAAACCTTGATGTACACATAAAGTGGTTACAGAGTAATTGGAGGTGGTTTACATGAAATTGTTTATGGTATCATAATTAATACATTGATTCAACATGGATAAGGGATGGTTTTTTGTTATAGGAGTTTGAAGGAAACATAAAACACCTACATTTATTAATCCTATAATTCATGACATCCATCGATGTGGAGGATGTGTGGATGGCTAGATATAGCTAGGGCACATGTCAAGCAACTCGCTATATTGAAATATGTACTATTAGAAAAAATTTAGATTCATCTTCACCATATTAGAGGAATTTTGAGATCTAAAATGAGCCTCCTAATATATATAATAAAAATTTATGAGAATAGTCATTTTACGAGGAAGTTATATTTACAAAAAAAAATTTCACTACCATCTATGTTACTATAGCCAAGTTAAATTGAAAATATGTCTAGAAATAAAACCAATAAAAAATCTCTTATTGATGTGACTAGAAATAAAAGTACTTTTGAATTTATGAATTACGCTTAATAAAAAATGTAGTACTCATAAAGTAATATTGTTGGAATATTGGTTGTTGTCATTGATGTCAACCCTAGTCATGGGTTTTGGACTGCAAGATTGATGAAGATATTTGAACATGAAGGAAAATGCACATGCAGATACAACACCCATGGATGGATAGTATACATCATGTTGTTTCCAGTGGTATGTGGCACGTCACATGGATCCTCATGGTTGAGGAGAAATGAATTTTTGAATATGACAAAGTGAATTGAAGAAGGAAGTACATGTAGGCCGTGAGGATAATTAAAGAAAAGAATTACAATATAAGAAAGTGTCAGGTCAGCCATAATGTTAAAAGGAAGTGACATAAATGGTATAAATAAACATCATTATACATTCATTTGATACAATTCAAATTTCAGAGGTAATAATAAGAAAAGAAGGCCGGATTTCAAGGGAGGATGAAGTCTTTTGGTGATGTGTTCTAAGGTATGTTATTTTCAGGTCATCTTACGATTTTTGCTATAACGTGTTTTATAGAATGATTCAGATGGTCAAATCACAGTTGGTATTGAGAAGACATATCAAGGTACCTTTGGTAAAATGTTCAGATCTTGATTCGCTATAATTATGGAGATACACTCTGTGGAAGATAGGGTTTGTGACCAATCCTGAAGCTAGTCAATAAACAGGTGTTCCGGGTAAAATAGTCATAAATTCTTCATCGAGAATCCAAATGTAGTGGGACAAATTTCATTGGAAATAGTACGTACTGTAGTTTCTTTTGCGCAAGTTTTAGAATCAGATGTTAATTATTGAGTGCGGGGCATTCTATGCAAGTTCACTCTCCTGAATAGACCAGAATTGAATAAAGTCTACCATTCTTTCTATAACCTCTTTTTGGGGAAGATTCAAGGAGTGAAAATCGGAGGAGTCTCAGAGAATACATTGATTAATATTATCTATAGGATTAGAGTACTCCAAGAATTGAATAATTGGAGAAATTGAAGAAGTCTTAGGAAGCATTATCAGGTTCTATGTGATGATTGGTTGATGATGATGATTTAATGTAAAGTTTTATTATCTCTCATATATTCTTGGGTGGAAGGAAGGGGAAAGGATGGAGATTTCAATTCTTTCTTGATATTGTAGGATTGTATCTTCCTCTTGGAGGTTTATCCCTCCCTTTACATTTAGAAGATGTAACTACCTTTGGAAGTCATTACTTCCCTTGAACAATAACTATTGATTATTTCTCATATATTGTGCATGGTGTATTGTGGTGTATTGGTGTAACTCTTATACTATTGTTCATTTCTCATTGGATATAGTTGAATGGTTTAAGTATAGGTTGAAATAGGTTTTAAATTGTACTTGATACTGATTCACCCCCCTCTCAGTATCAACAATTGGTATCAGAGCAGGTTGCCTTCAGAACAGTTTAACCACTGGAAGGAATATCCTGAGCAGAGATGGATGACCATGAGCACATTTCAAATGGGATTCAAAAAATTGATGGAAGAAATTATGCATACTAGAGTGATAGAGTGAAAACTTACCTAACGGATTTGGGAGTAGATATTTGGTACTCAGTTGTAAATGGCTATGTAATCCCAAATAATGCTCCTACTGATCCAAATGAGAAGAAGCTTATGAGTTGTAATTCAAAATCTATACATGTTATTCTAGTAACATTGGCACCAAATGATGCAGGAGCATCACTCCATGTTAGCCAGCTAGCCAGCCAACTACGTCCGTGAATTCAAATCACGCATTTAAGAGAGGCGCAGCCTCATTTGAAATTTGAAATTCAATGTAATTAAATGTATTAGGCTGGTGAGCCATGGAAGCCGTGTCCTTGTGCAGGCATTAGATAAGATCGACTTTAATGCTAGATCGGCTGAGATCTAGATCCAGATGCTGGACTAGACAGAAATTGAATGTAATTTATTAGAGTAGGTGAACCTAGAGGGAAGCGCTCGACGAGCCCCTCAGGTAAAAGAAATTTTAAGATCTCATTTTGAGGAGAGTGAAGTGGTAGAATGGTATAGTAGAGAAGAGCCGAGGAGAGCTCGAGAACACCTTTGTAAAATACAGGCATTTGCCATTTAATATAACAGAGCATTTTTTCCTGCATTTTCTATGTTGAATGGATGTTTGTGTGTGTTCTCTATGTGTGTTGTGAATGTATGTTATGTTGATGCATTCTGCAGGAGTTCATTTGATTTTAGGTTGAAGGTCTTTGAGGCTTCACGCCAAGAGGGTGTGATAGAACGCTGCGGGTTCTGAGAGCCGTGCACAGAGGATGCACTTCTGAACTCTGCGGAGTCAGACAAAGACGTGCTGAGGCATAGGACTGAAGTCAACAACTCAGGAGAAGGAAGATATTTGAGGTTACTGAACACCTCAGGAGAGAAGGCTATGTATGAGAAACACAGTTATAGATAGAACTTTGTTGTAAGTTCTGTAGGGGCTCTGCCAGGTGGGCATTGAGCATACGCACGGGTTGCGTTGGAGAAGAACTCTGCTGAGAGTTAGAAGGAAGACCAGAATCACTGAGGATTCTGAGAGCTTTGCCAGGAGGGCATTGAGCAGGTGCAAAGGGTGCACAGAAGCAACCCAGAACTATTTAACATTCTGTGGAGAAGATACTCCGCCAGGAGGGCATCGAGGAAGCATGCAGATAGGCACCGAAGAGGAGAGAACTTCTTTAAGTTATTTATTGTGAAGGGAGAGTCCACTAAAGGGCCTCCAATGGGTTGTTGAATACCCAGAAGTACTCAAGAAGAGGCTTGAGCAGAAGGATAGCCAGGAGGGCATCCATTTCATTCTCCATCCGAGGGAGAAGAAATACTAAAATCCACCAAGGGGTCTGAGTGGTTTGTGAAAGCTTAGAAGAGATAGCACTTTGGTGCATAAGAAGATTCTACAGGAGCGCAGACATCGGAATCCTTTAAGGATTCAAGAGAGAACAAGCTTAGAAGGAATAGCATCATGGGGAACGCATAGCGAGGCTCGGGGTTGTAGAGCTCGCAGAGGAAAGAAGCACAGGTCGAGGCCTTTTGAATCTTTGAAAATTCTTCCAAGGGAAGGAAGAAAGCACGGGAAGCTCGGGAGGAGCAACATCGGCCATTGGATCAGCCGATAGAATCTAGGCCGTTGGTTTTATACGTCTAGAAGGAGCTCAGGAGGAGCCTACAAAAGTAGGAGACCGACAGCCGTCGGATCTCACAAAGAAATTCTGTCAGCCGTTGGATCGGGAGGAGTTGTGTGGAGATTATCCTCTGGAGGAGGAGCGCCCTGAAGAACAGGTTTGAGCTGTTACATCTGAGCAGAGATACCCGATAGCCGTCAAATCTGCTGAAGCTGCGAGGAAGTTAAGCTCTCGCAGACAGGAGGAGAGAAGTCTCGACATGAGGGGTGATCATCGGGATATTGGGAGTATCAAGGACGTGAGGAGAGTCCTTCGACATCAGAGATTATGAATTAGCGAGGTTTAATCTGGACCGCTCGTGGGAGTGGACACGTGTCATGATATTACCCACATCGGGGACTCGGGCATCAGAGGTTGGAAGAGGAATCCATTCAACTTCACGAGCAGCGAAATGGCGAGAATATTGTAGGCGTCCATCTGAGGAGGACATGTGGCAGAGATCGGCGATATCTCGCAAACTCAGGAGTTCGCAGGGTGAAATCCCAAGTATTGGGTATTCAAAGTCATGAGGCACGAGGACGCGAGGCGATGAAGGAGCGAAGGGATCGTAGTCGTCCATATGAGGAGGACAGGTGGCAGAGATCGGAGAGATCTTGTGAACTTGGGAGTTCGCAGGGTAAAGGCCCAAGTATTGGGTGTTCAAAGTCGTGAGGCGCGAGGACGCGAGGCAGCGAAGTGGCGAGAAGATTGGAGCCATCCATCTGAGGAGGACAACTGACAGAGATTGGAGAGATCTTGTGAACTTGGGAGTTCGCAGGGTAAAGGCCCAAGTATTGGGTGTTCAAAGTCGTGAGGCGCGAGGACGCGAGGCGGCGAAGTGGCAAGAAGATTGGAGCCATCCATCTGAGGAGGACAGGTGGCGAGAGATCGAGAGATCTCGCAAACTCGGGAGTTCACAGTTTGAAAGCCCAAGTATTGGGTATTCAAAGTTGCGAGGCGCGAGGACACGAGGCGGCGAAGGAGCGAAAGGATCGTAGCCGTCCATATGAGGAGGAAAGGTGGCAGAGATCGGAGAGATCTTGCGAACTCGAGAGTTTGCAGGGTAAAGGCCCAAGTATTGGGTGTTCAGAGTCACGAGGCGCGAGGACGTGAGGCGACGAAGTGGCGAGAATATTGGAGTCGTCCATCTGAGGAGGACAGGTGGCGAGAGATCGAGAGATCTTGCAAACTCGAGAGTTCGCAGGTTGAAAGCCCAAGTATTAGGTATTTAAAGTCACGAGATGCGAGGACACGAGGAGAAAGGAGGAGATAGTCGTTGGATCCGGATCACAAGACGACCATTGGATCTGCGAGAGGGATCATGTATCAGGACCTCGTAAGAAAAGGTTCAGGAATTTGGACTCGAGGATCGCGAGATTGAGAGAAAGCGATATCTCGACAGCTGGAGGACAGTGTGGGCCATAGCAGAGTCGGCGAGTGGAATACAAGTGGCATGAAGCCCTCGGGACCTCACCGCGAGAAGTCCCAAAATATTGGCATCAGGAGTCACGAGTCGCGAAGTGCTGAGAGCCGAGGTTCGTGTGGACACATGGCAGAGCAGAAGGTGGGACCGTGCAGCCGACGGGTAGACACACGTTGCTTGGAGATAGGAGTCAACATTCCGTTGAATCCTCGCATCTCAGGGATTCGCGGAATAGGAAGGTGAAAGTTCGACGGTTCAACCGGCGAGGTTGCGAAGTTGTGAAGTCGCGAAAGAGGTAAGGCCACAGACACAGCAGCAGTGGTCATATGGTGGGAGCTGAGCCTGGAGGGCCAGTGCGTGAAGAAAAAGGAGCTCATCGGAGAATCGAAGGTCAGGAGTTGGAGAGTACAGTGACTCTTGACAGCAGAAACGTCGAAACCCTGAAAACCCGATAGTAAGTCGGGGATAACCACGGCCAAGTGCAGGGGCCGAGAAGGAGGAAAAGAAAGGACCTGTGGACCGGGTCAGGTTTTCATCAGAGATTCCACTAGAGGAATCTAAGAGTTGCTGAAAAAGGGGATTTAGAAGCGATCCTGTGGACGGGTGTAGGGCATTTGTTCGTTGTCATCCGGTGGTATCAGAGCACAGATTCTTGTCTGTATACTTTAGGCAAGGGGGAGCGAGGAGAAAAGAGAAGCACTCTGACATTCAAATCAGGTGATATCAGAGCGGGAATATGTTTGTATATTGCAAATAGAGGAAAGCAGGAAAAAGACAGAGCACTGGAGGACTCTGTGTTGACTGTTTGTAGAGTGACAGCAACAGAACCGCCAGGGAGGCAGACAGGAACAACAACATGGCTACTGAATGCCATAGGCACGCTAGGAAGAAGAGCAAGGCAGAAAAACTTGCAGAAATGGATAGAGAATTTGATAAAGAACTCTATGAATTAAAGGCAGACATAGAGGATTTCGAACTGCAGATGTGGTAGGATAGGAGGAGGAGACGGATGAGTGAATTGCCTATGAAGAAGGCAACGGTAAAATGGCCAGTCAGGGAGTTGATGGTCATGAGATAGTGTAGGCTGTTGAGAAAATGGTTGAGGTATGTGGAAGACCTCAAGGCCACAGAGGAAAACATGGTTGAGTTATGTAAACCAGAGACTGGGAGAGGTCTCGATGATTGGGATGATGAAGAGGATGAATTGGGATCGGCTGAGGATCTCAAGCACTGCCAGGAGGGCAAAAAAGAAGAAATTCCAGATTGCCAAGAGGGAAACGAGTTGAGATCAGCTGAGGATCTCAAAGACTGTCACGAGGACAGCCAAGGAATTCCAATTTTCCAGTTGGGAAATGAAAGGATATCGCTGAGGGATCTCGAAGACTTCCAGAAGGGCAGCAGAAGCATCTCATATTTCCAGGTGGGCAGTGATAAACAATTGGGACTATTCGAAAGTCTCATGGACTCGGAGGAGAGTTCAATTCAGAAAGGAGTGCTGATGAAGATGGGATCAGTTGATCTCATGGTCTGCCAAGGAAGCAGCAATAACATCCCATATTCCCATGTGGGCAGGGATGAACAGATAAATTTGGATCAGCCCGAGAGGCTGACATAGAAGATGAGACTTTCTGAGTGTCTCATGAATTCAGATGTAAGTTTGGATCAACAGATGCAGCTAACAGAGGAGGAAGATCAGGATGGTCTTTTGATGATTGGGGGAATTGGGATATTCCTACCATTTGCCCAGGAGGAGGCAGAAAATTCTGTTGCAGATGATACAACAACAGCAGGGGAACAGTCAGCTAGGATTGTCAAAAGGAAATTGGAGCAGACATTTGAGACTGCCCAGGTAGAAGAAGCGGAAGAAGAGAATGAGCATTCCGAGGAATGGCTCAATGACTTCAGCCAAGAAGCTGAGGAAGCTGCAGCACTGAAGCTGACAGTAGAAGAAAAAGCAGAAGTGGAAGTAGAAAATGAGTGTTCTGAGGAACAGCGCAATAGTTTCAGCAAACGAGCTGAGAGAACTGTAGCATTGGAGCTAGTAGCAGAGGAAGCCAAGGAGTAGGCAAGCATATTTATCACTCCATGGGAGATGGAGCTAGAGATGCTGGAGGATTGGTTGAACAATCCAGGGCTAGCAAAAGAACTGCCAGAATTTGAGTTGTCAGAGAAGAGGATGACTGAGCAGTAGGTCATTCAAGAAGAGACTGCAGAACTGGAGGCTGCAGCAGAGTGGCAACTTGAGGCCACAGATGAAGATGAAGAAGATGGCGTGGGAGATCATGATGATCTTCCCAATGGCCAAAAATTTTTGCAGCTGAGGAGACTGCAACAACAGGACCAGCCACTGGAGCAGCTGGATGAAGTGATAGAAGATATCAGAAGGCTGATGGTAGAGTCAATAGAAACTGCCAGCGAGGAGAGGCTGAGCAGAAAAGCAGCAGCAGCAGCAGAATGGAGCAGATGAAAAGCTCCAAAGAATTATTTGGGATCCAGGAGGATTTCCAACCCCTTAGAGTGGAAGTGCATGAGCACGAGCTCATGATTTTTCAGCTGAGGAGTTTGATGCAGGAGCATCGCTCCATGTCAGCCAGCCAGCCAGCCAACCACGTCCGCGAATTCAAATCATGCATTTAAGAGAGGCATAGCCTCATTTCAAATTTAAAATTCAATGTAATTAAATGTATTAAGCTGGTGAGCCATGGAAGCCGTGACTTTGTGCAGGCGTTATACAAGATCGACTTTAATGCTAGATCAGCTGAGATCTAGATCCAGATGCTGGACTAGACAACCATTGAATGTAATTTATTAGAGTAGGTGAACCTGGAGGGAAGTGCTCGACGAGCCCCTCAGGTAAAAGAGATTTTGAGATCTCATTTTGAGGAGAGTGAAGTGGTAGAATGGTAGAGTAGAGAAGAGCCAAGGAGAGCTCGAGAACACCTTTGTAAAATACAGGCATTTGCCATTTAATATAACAGAGCAGTTTTTCCTGCATTTTCTGTGTTGAATGGATGTTTGTGTGTGTTCTCTATGTGTGTTGTGAATGTATGTTATGTTGATGCATTCTGCAGGAGTTCGTTTGATTTCAGGTTGAAGGTCTTTGAGGCTTCACGCCAGCAGGGTGTGACAGAATGCTTCGGGTTCTGAGAGCCGTGCATAGAGGATGCACTTCTGAACTCTACAGAGTCAGACAAAGACGTGTTGAGGCACATGACTGAAGTCAACAACACAAGAGAAGGAAGATCTTTGAGGTTACTGAACACCTCAGGAGACAAGGCTGTGTATGAGAAACATAGTTGCAGACAGAACTTTGTTGTAAGTTCTATAGGGGCTCTGCCAGGTGGGCATTGAGCATACGCATGGGTTGCGTTGGAGAAGAACTCTCCTCAGAGTTAGAAGGAAGACTAGAATCATTGAGGATTCTGAGAGCTCTACCAGGAGGGCATTGAGCAGGTGCAAAGGGTGCATAGAAGGAACCCAAAACTATTGAACATTATGTGGAGAAGATACTCCGCCAGGAGGGCGTTGAGGAAGCGTGCAGATAGGCACCGAAGAGGAGAGAACTTCTTTAAGTTCTGTATTTTGAAGGGAGAGTCCACTGAAGGGCCTCCACTGGGTTGTTGAATACCCAGAAGTACTCAAGAAGAGGCTTGAGCAGAAGGATAGCTAGGAGGGCATCCATTTCATTCTCCATCTGAGGGAGAAGAAAGACTAAAATCCCCCAAGGGGTCTGAGTGGTTTGTGAAAGCTTAGAAGAGATAACACTTTGGTGCATGAGAAGATTTTGTAGGAGCACAGACGTCAGAATCCTTTAAGGATTCGAGAGAGAACAAGCTCAGAAGTAATAGCGTCATGGGGAACGCATAGCGAGGCTCGGGGTTGTAGAGCTCACAGAGGAAAGAAGCACAGGCCAAGGCCTTTTGAATATTTGAAAATTCTTCCAAGGGAAGGAAGAAAGCGCGGGAAGCTCAGGAGGAGCAACATCGACCATTGGATCAACCGATAGAATCTGGGCCATTGGTTTTATACGTCCATAAGGAGCTCATGAGGAGCCTACAGAAGTAGAAGACCGACAGCCGTCGGATCTCACACAGAAATTCTGTCAGCCATTGGATCGGGAGGAGTTGCATGGAGATTAGCCTTTGGAGGAGGAGCACCCTGAAGAACAGGTTTGAACCATTAGATCTGAGCAGAGATACCCGATAGCCATTGGATCTGCTGAAGCTGCAAGGAAGTTAAGCTCTCGCAGACAGGAGGAGAGAAGTCCCGACACGAGGAGTGATCATCGGGATATCAGGAGTGTCAAGGATGTGAGGAGAGTCCTTCGACATCAGATATCATGAATTAGTGAGGCTTAATCTGGAATGTTCGTGGGAGAGGACATGTGTCACGAGATTACCCACATCGGGGACTCAGGCATTGGAGGATGGAAGAGGAAGCCATTCAAATTCACGAGCAGCAAAATGGCGAGAAGATTGTAGCTATCCATCTGAGGAGGAAAGGTGGCAAAGATCGGAGAGATCTCGTGAACTCGAGATTTCACAGGGTGAAAGCCCAAGTATTTGGTATTCAAAGTCGCGAGGCATGAGGACGTGAGGCAGCAAAGGAGCGAAAGGATCATAGCCATCCATCTGAGGAGGACAGGTGGCAGAGATCAGAGAGATCTCACGAACTCGAGAGTTCACAGGGTAAAGGCCCAAGTATTGGGTGTTCAGAGTCACGAGGCATGAGGACGCGAGGCGAAGAAGTGGCGAGAAGATTGTAGCCGTCCATCTGAGGAGGATAGGTGGCGAGAGATCGAGAGATCTCACAAACTCAAGAGTTCACAGGTTGAAAGCCCATGTATTGGGTATTCAAAGTCACGAAGCACGAGGATGCGAGGCGGCGAAGGAGCGAAAGGATCGTAGCCGCCCATCTGAGGAGGATAGGTGGTAGAGATCGGAGAGATCTCACAAAATCTGGAGTTCGCAGGGTAAAGGCCCAAGTATTGGGTGTTTAGAGTCACGAGGTGCGAGGACACGAGGCAGCAAAGTGGCGAGAAGATTGGAGTCGTCCATCTGAGGAGGAAAGGTGGTGAGAGATCGAGAGATCTCGCAAACTCAGGAGTTCGCAGGTTGAAAGCCCAAGTATTGGGTATTCAAAGTCGCGAGGCACGAGGATGCGAGGAGCGAGGAGGACATAACCGTTGGATCCGGATCACAGGAGGATCGTTGGATCTGCGCGAGGGATCATGTATCGGGACCTCGCAAGAAAAGGTTCAGGAATTTGGATGCGGGGATCGCGAGATTGTGAGAAAGTGATATCCCAATAGCTGGAGGACAGTGTGGGCGATAGTAGAGTCGGTGAGTGGAATACAGGTGGCGCGAAGCCCTCGAGACCTTGCCACGAGAAGTCCCAAAATATTGGCATCAGGAGTCGCGATTCGCGAAGTGCTGAGAGTCGAGGTTCGTGTGGACGCATGGCAGAGCATAAGGTGGGACCGCGCGGCCGACGGGTAGACACACGTTGATTGGAGATAGGAGTCAACATTCTATTGAATGCTCACATCTCGGGGATTCACGGAATAGGAGGGTGAAAGTTCGACGGTGAAAGGTAAGGCCATGGACATGGGAGCAGTGGTCATATGGTGGGAGCTGAGCCTAGAGGGCTAGCGCATGTAGAAAAAGGAGATCATCAGAGAATCGGAGGTCGGGAGTTGGAGAGTACAGTGACTCTCGACAGCGGAAATGCTGAAACCCTAAATACCCGATAGTGAGTCGGGGATAACCATGGCCAAGTGTAGGGGCCGAGAAGGAGGAAAAGAAAGGACCTATGAACCGGGTCAGGTTTTCATCAGATATTCCACTAGAGGAATCTAAGAGCTGCTTCGGCTCAGTTGAAAAAGGGGATTTAGAAGTGATCCTGTGGATGGGCGTAGGGCATCTGTCCGTTGTCATCACCAACCATTGCTAGTAAAGTGATGGGATGCAGCACTACTAAAGAGGTATGGGACAAACTCAAGAATATCTACAAAGGTGATCCAAAAGTTAAGCAGGTCAAGCTTCAATGACATAGAGCAGAATTTGAAAATTTGAAGATGAATGAAAAGGAAGATATTGCAACCTATCTTCTTAGAGTTGATGAAGTTGCTAATGCTATCAGAGGATTAGGTGAAGAGCTCGATGAATCGTTGGTTGCACAAAAAGTGTTGGGATCACTTCTCTTGAAGTATGATGCTAAGGTCTCTGCCATTGAAGAAACTAGGGACTTGACCAAAATGATAATGGATGAATTACATGGGACTCTTATGGCATATGAAATGAGAACAGGTACATAAAGTGACCAGACAAACAATGAAGTAGCCTTTAAAGCCATAAAGAAGACAAAAGACAAGGATAATTACCTTGATGAAGAAATAGCAAATTTCATAAGAAGGTTCTAGAAAGGAAGTGGAAGATACAAAGGCAAGTCTCCTCTCAAATGCTTTAATTGTGGTAGAATAGGACATATTGTTGAAAACTGTTACTATAAAAAGAGAAGTCTCAACAATAAAAAGAGCTTCTACTCCAAGGATGATGACATC
>ML776635.1:756862-782992 GCA_009831015.1 Picea engelmannii
GAGAGAGAGAGAGAGAGAGAGAAAATAATATGCATATACTGATGTGAAAACTCAACCTGCATATCCCATATAATATGAATACACTATGTATTAACCAAACTAATATAAGATATCGGATAGTTTTTGAATTAAATAAAACAATTTGTAATTCATTTATATATTCTAAATAATATGCATATACTAATATGAAAACCCAACCCTAATGTGAAAATGGACAACATAAATACATACTCACACACTATCAACAAATAAACACAAGATATAACTTGGGAAATCCAATATGGCAGAAAATCTAGTTAGAAGGTGAGGCCACTCTACTCTCTTTTCTTGAAATGAAAGTACAAAGAAAGAGTCACTCTTTGTGGAGTTTCATTTTACATTGTGGCCTATATGACCGCTATTGAATCTCTCCTCCTCTATTATTATCTCAAAAATATCATTCCTAGGAGAGTATACCTCAATCATCCATGTAGCCAAGATGTACTTCAATCATGTACCATACCATAACCAAGTATGATCATCACAACAAGCACATATTCATACATATACTTGTTTAGGTGACTTTATACATAGTAGTGTTGACTTGTATCTTTCCTCTGACCTCAGAGACCTAGTACAAGCATTTCTCCAAATATTTCTTTTCCTATTGGGACTAAGTCTACCTGTCACATGGGGCCTTGTGTGAAGAGCACTATCCAACCCACGGGAATGCCTCGTAGGGGTCAACAAAACTAGGGTTTCCTTAGACAATGTTTCTCTCCTTGCAACCTTGAAACTGTCGCACTTCCTACTTGTCTCTACCTCATATTTCACCATCGAAAACTTGCCAAATAGATCACTAGTTCACTAGAGGATATTCAATAGAATAAGTGAGTGAATGTTCTTGCGAAAGGATATTTATAATTTTTATGGGCAACCTATTTCCTTAATCTTAGGGGCTTCTTAACTTTCTTGTTACAACCACTTTACCCTTTCATTAATTGACTTGTAACTAACAAGGGTATTCTTAACCATTCTTTGGGGCTTCTAACTTCACAAGGCCATAACTCCTCAACCATGAGGAACCACATGGCATACCACCTATCATCAAAAGAAACATGAAAAGGAATATCCATCCATGAGTGAGTTAATTTCATTCACCCCATCCTTCATGACATTTTTCCTTTATCAACTATGGGTTCCATAGCCATACCTTTAGGGATACTGGACTTCGTCAAGGGTTGAAATCAATGATAAACAATATTTCCAAAATATCCCCCTTTGGAATTGATGGAGACATTGATGGCATGAGAATAATCATGCTCCTGCTCATGTTTCAACTGTGACCAATGCTCCCCTTGTCTTCATGCATCTGTTCTTTCTTTCTGTTCCCATACCTTTGTTCTCTCTCTCCACATTTGACATCAAGGGAAAAGGGAAATTATCCTTTGGGTATACTCCCCCTATATACAAACCTCTTCTTTCTCTTTATGGTGCTTTCTTGTGTAAAACTCTGATGTATATGAAAATCATTCAAATGATTCTTTACTTGTATTCTTCAAATCTTCTACTTCTCTCCCCTTGTCTTACTATACCCGATGTTGTGTGGATCATTGTGGGGTAAAAAATACTCCAAGTTTCTCTAAAATATACTCAAATCTATCCCTCGGGAGAGGTTTGGTGAAGATATATTCAATCTGTTATTTTGTCCCAATGTACTCTAGCTTGATATTATTTTTTGTAACATGTTCCCGTAGAAAGTGAAACTTGATCGGAATGTGCTTCATCTTCGAATGCATTATTGGATTCTTGGAGATATTGATAGAATTGGTGTTATCACAGAGTATCGAAATAGGCTCATCGTATTCCACCTATATATCCTTCAAGGTCTTCTTCATATAGAGAACTTGAGTGCAACATGTGGTTGCTGCAATATATTATGCTTTTGTTGTGAACAAAGATATTGATGGATGTTTCTTACTCAACCATGATACCAGACACTCACCCAAGTAGAAATATGCTCCACGTTTACTTCTTCTATCACCAATGCTACCTGCCCAATCTACATCTATGTAAGCTACCAAATATAGATCATTTCATTTTGGATACCATAATCCAAAATCTTTTGTTTCCTTGAGATATTTGGGTATTCGTTTTATTTCCATGACATGTGTTTCTTTCGGTGTTTCTTGAAATATTGCAACATGTCTAACTACTTGCATGACATCCGATGTTGGCACTATCACATAGAATAATATTCCAATCATTGATATGTAGAATTTTTTATATGCATCCTTGGATTCATCTTCCTTGCTCAAATTTCACTTGGTGTGCATAGGAGTGCTTACAGGTTTACAATCTTCCATACCAAACATCTTTATCATTTCTATGAATTTTTTTTTGGGAGATGAAGATTATTTTATCACGTCGACATATATGTAATCCCCCCCCAAAAAATAACTCACCGAGCAAATACATCTTGAACTCTTTATGCATGTGTTTGGAAAATTTGTCACTCATCCTGTCATGATCGCTTCCAAATATAATATCATCTACATAAACTTTAATTATCAATATATTGTCTCAATCCACTTTTATGTAGAGATTGTTGTCTGCATTACCTTTTCTGAATCCTTATTGTTGTATATACCTATCCAATATTGAATACCATGCTCTAAGGGCCTTTTTGAGTCCATATAGTGTTTTCTTCAACCTGCAGATGTAATCTTCCCTCTTAGGTTGTTCGATGTAGACTTCTTATTATTATTCTCCATTCAGAAAGGATGATTTTACATCCATTTTATATACCTTGATTATTTTGGAACATGCATACCCTAAGAGAAATATGATTGCTTCCATCCTAGCAACTAGGGAAGAGGTATCTTCAAAATATATACCTTCAATCTGAGTGTATTCTTTACATGCTAACCTTGCTTTGTTTTTGGTTATCTGGCCATCCTCATTCAGTTTGTTTCAGAAAACCCACTTTGTACCAATCACATTCTTTTTCTTCAGTCTTGGAACCAATTCCCATGTGTCATTCTTCTCTATCTGATCCAATTATTCGTCAATATTTTTGATATAGTGTTCATCCTTGTTGGCCTCTTCAAAATTGTTGTGTTTAACAGTAGATAAAAATGCTAGGTGTTGTTGTTCAAGTGAAAGTATTCTTCTTCGAGTTTCAACTCCTGCATATTTATTCCCAATAATATGTTTTAGTGGATGATTTTTATGTACTCGTCATCTCAGTGTCTTAGGAGGTATATGTTATTCATCTTCCTCTTCTTCTTCTTCTTCTTCTACTTCTTCTTCTTCTTTTAGATATTTATCTTCATCATGCTCTTCTAATTATTTGCTTCCTTCATTGTCCTTCCATACACATATCTCATCAATCGTTGCATTTATGCTTTCCACGATTCTGTTGAATCTTGGACTGAAACATTTATATTCTTTTCTTTTTCTTGAATACCCAACTAGTATTCCCTTATCAACTCAAGAGTCAAATTTTCCAATCCTACCATCTTCTCTTTTGATATAGCATTTTCTTCCAAATACTTTGAAATGCTTCACATTTTTCGATCTTCCTTTCCATAACTCATACAAAGTCTTATCACTATTAATTCTTAGCATTCCATTGTTCAATATGTGAAATATTGTTTGTACTACTTGTGCCCAAAAGATGTCCCTCAACTTGGAATCTTTCAACATGGTTCTAGCCATTTCCTATACTATTTTGTTCTTCCTTTCAACCACTCCATTTTGTTGAGGTGTCATATCTTCCAAGAACTGTCTCTTTATTCCATGTTCTCCATAGAAATCGATGAACTCCTTTGATGTAAACTCTCCTCCATTGTCTGATATTAAGTACTTTATTTTCAATTCCATCTCAGTTTCAACCATCCCTTTGTATATCTTGAAGTATTTGAATGCCTCTGACTTATTCCTGAGTAAGAAAACTACAATCATTTTTGTGTAGTCATCAACCAATAGTATGAAGTATTGTTTGCAATTTAATCCCTTCATTCTTGTAGTGCCACATAGATTATTGTATACAATCTCCAATGGTTTGGTCCAGAAGTACTCTTTTGATTTGAACTTGGTCCTAGTTTGTTTTCCTTGTAGGCAATGCTCACATAGAGTATTTCTTGGCTTTGAGATCTCATGCATTTTTTTCATTGCTTCCTTTCTATTGGTTTTGACAAGGTTATCAAAGTTTATGTGACCCATCCTTTTATTCCATAACCAACTTTCATTTTCATTTCCTAAACAACATTTTCCCCTTCCAATCTCATTCAGGATATATATGTTGTTTGGGGTTCTTTTAGATGTAGCCACCAATTTTCCCAATCCTTCTTTTATTATTTCACACTTTTATGAGTCAAACAAAAGTTTGTGTCTTTGATCACACATATGACTGACACTTAGAAGATTATTCTTCATATCTTCAACCAATGGAACATTTTATTCCTTGTCATCTTTTCTTCCAAGATTGATTGTGCATCTACCTATTATTCTGGCTAAGTTATCATTTCCAAACGAAACAGATCCATATTGTTCCTTCTTCAGGGTCATAAACTTGTTCTTTTGAACTGTCATATTCTTAGAACAATCGTTGTCAACATACCACCCACTTTTCTTGTGTTTCACTTGTAGAGAAAGAGAAAATTATTCAGTGTTGAATTGATCCTGCTTTCTTCTCCATATCCTTTGTGGTTCCTATTTATGACTATTCATATTTTTATCTGGTTCCTTTGGAGGAATATTCAGTCTATAATCTTTGGCCATGTATCCAAAATTGGTTTACTTGTAGCACTCTATTTCATTACTTAGTGAACCAAAACTATTGTAATTTATGTTTTGTGCTTCATGTGACTTTATGATATAATTTTTGTTTGAATATACTTCATAGTTTCTTTTTTTCTTGGAATAGGCTTTACAGTTTGCATCTTTGTTACCAAACTTGTTACAAGAATAACATCAACCAAGAAAAATAGTTTGATATGGTGTTTCTCTTTTGAAGCCTTCTTCTTCTTGAGATGTTGTTGATTGTTGGTTATGTGTTCTAAATCTTCTAGGTGGTGTAGTTCCTCTGTGTTTTTCTTCTTGAGTACCTCCAACTATTTTTGCATAGGTACTTTGTTCTGTCATCTTGGAGCTTGAACCTTTCTCTATCTATGTCTAGTTGTATCCTAGACCAAAAATATGATAGTATGCTATTTAATTGTTCATGATCTCATCCAATATTTTGTTGTTATTCTGTTTCATATATTACTTTTGAAGATATTTTCTTAAGGTGGCTATTTCTGCTTCCAAGCTTTCAATCATCTTATCCTTATATTCTAATTGATTTATAAGTGTTTATTCAATCCTTTTGTCTTATTCTACCTGGGATTTTAACTTCTTGATTATCTGCTCGATTTCTTTTGAGTTGGAGTTTTGAGATCCTTCTTTCTTATTTAACTCTTCCTTGAGTGACTTGATTTTATTTCTTGATTTCCCTAGTTCTTATAAGGCATTGATTAATTCAGCTCTGAGATCAACTTTGTCTTCTTCTTCAGAAGGTTCAGAATATTCTTCATCATGTTCTACTTCCATGAAGAGTACTCTTTATGAATCATTGTCACTATCATCATCCTCATCTCATGAATATATGTCTTCCTTTGAGTAGAAAATTTTCTTGAATAATTTATTTTTGTTGCTTCTCTTATCTCCCTTTTGATTTTGATTTTTCTTCTTAGGATATTCTTCTTCATTGTTGCCTTTATTCTTAGCATAATGAAATTTACAAGAAAAATGACCAATACCATCACAATTAAAACATTTTAATGGAAGCATACCTCTGTACTTTTTCAGTTCATATTTTTAACTTCCTTACAAAGTTTTCCACCTCTTCATCTTCGGTTGAAACATCATTGCAACTCCAATCTGATTTTGACTTTTTCTTGTTTTGCTTATTTGTCTTCTTGGATGCTTTTAAGATTGCTTCCTGTGTGACTGGATTCTCTTGTTCTATACTCATTTCATAAGCTATGAATGTTCCATGTAGTTCGTCCATGCTCAAAATTTCAAGATATATTCTTTCTTCCAGGGATGATATCTTAGGATAAAATCTCATAGGTAGAGATCTCAGAATATTTTAAATGACCATTGATTCATCAACTTCTTCTCCCAGTACTCTAATAGTGTTCACTATTTCGTCAACTCATAAAAAGTATGTTGCATTGTGTTTATCTTCCTTGACATTACTTGCTCAAACTTATCTCTGAGGTTTTGAAGCTTAGCTCCTTTAAATTTGGTATCTCCTTCATAAATATTTTAAAGTTTATCCCAAAGATCCTTTGTGGTCTTGCAATGCATAAATTTAACAAAATTGAATCATCCAGACTGCTAACAATGGTGCTTTTATCCTTTGAATTGTTTTCACTAAGTTTATGTCCATATTTATCAGTTGGGGGAGTGGTTGGCACTACATATTTGTCTACTCTTCACCGCCAAACATAAAATCCTTCTGCCTATAAAAAGGTTTGCATCCTTTTATTCCAATAGACATATATTTTTCCATCAAACATTTGTGCTCCAATATTAGCGTATTCCATGATCTCTTTTGGATAGGATGTTTTGGATACAATTTTAAGAAAAATGCTAAGTATGGAGAAAATGTGTAGCAGAAGAGGGAAGGGGAGAATACAGGGTAAAAGTGCGCAGTAAAAGAACACTTAGAAGAAGATCAAGAAATTCAAGAAGATTAATAATATCAAGAAAATTAAGAAGATCAATAAGACCAAGAATATAAAGAAAGGAGGGATAGCAGGCACAAAAGGAGGAAAAATACACTCAAGAAAAGAATTGTAACGAAATCATGATGATTTTTCATAGGGTATCGAGCCATAATATCTTATATAAATATGTAATGTGTTGTGAATATTAGAGGTTTTTAATATTATTGTTTATGTGGTTGGATAATGTAGTTGGTTGTGGCTCTCTCTATCTCTCTATTGAGTCTATCTCATCCAGTATGATGAGTATCGGGTGAGAAAAGAGACTAAGAGGAAGAGAGCTTGTGTCTGAGAATTAGGAGAGTAAAAGAGAGGAAGCTTGTACTACAGAGGCGAGGTGGGATGGTGATTGATAATGATGTATCAATTTTAGCACATCACAAAAGATTGAGATTGTTTACTAAAGAATATTAATAAAGAAGAAACCAATTGTGGACGTATCCTAGGGTTGGGTTAACCACAATAGATTCTATGTTGAATGTCGTTTTATGTTCTTATTAATGATTAATTTTATTATGCATGGTTAGATCTATCTAGTTGATGTTTTGCACTAGATTAAATGGATCAATAACTAAGTGATATAGTCAATTGAATCACAATTGTATGTATGAATAAATTAAGGATTAAATAGACTCTAAATATTGTGCATAATCTAGATAGGTTGTAATGAATAAGTTGATCGACTCACGTTCTCTCATAACTATAGAAAATTGGTTCTTGTAGTTCCCATAGATACCTCGCATGAGACTTCGCCTACATGCAGGTGATGTCGAAAGGGCTAGTGTCTGAAGGGTTTGTTGGTTAAGATAAATTTAACTTAGGGTCTTACACCTATGTGCCAAGAAATGGTTCTATTGTTGAGACCCAAAATTTGTAGTTGAGGGAATGTTTTGGAGGTCGACTAAGAAAAATATATCATAATGTCTAGAAGGGAAGAAATGCGAATTTGCTCAAAAAGAGAATAGAAACCCTTGGATGAAGGAAGAACAACATATGAAACCCTTGGATGAGATCTTCTTTGGTGAATTTTTGATTATCTTGACTGAATGGTTGGAACAATTAGTGGAGAATACTGGAAGATACTAATCCTCTGCACCAAGGAGTTGGAGTCTTGATTTGGTAAGACAATTGAATTATGTAAGAAATAAGACTTCCCACACAATTGATTTTTGGTTGGATAGTATATTGGGGGGATATATTGCAGAATTCACAATCGATTGCACATAGTTTTATTGTGTTGCAGAATGCGATTTATTTAAATTTTTGTGTTGTAGGTTCATGAAACCATTGAGTAAATGGATAAATATGTTCTTGCGGGATAAATGTGTGATGATGATGGACTGATAGTTAAAGGAATTTATGTACATAGGGGAATTGAGCTTGTCCAGGAGATTTTTGAAGGTAGGAGCGAATAAATGAATAAGGAGAGGACCAAAGATCCAGAAAAATGAGGAAGGAATATCATAAGGAGAAAATGGATTTTGGGTATTGTGCAATGGAATAAGGTACAAAAACTTGAAGACTGCGGCTGAGAAGAGAGAACAACACAATGAGTACTAAGAACATTCTCTAGATGTGTAGATTATAGAAGTACAATGTATAGAAGGATAAGAGGAGGATCATAAATGGATTCCTATTATAGGAGAATTGGTAAGTCCTATTTAGTCTTAATCCTGTGTCGAATCCACAAACCCATTTGTGTCACCTAGATTTGAAACCACATTCAAGAACTTGTCAAAATCCGTTGTAGTTAGTGGAGGAAGTCAAAAGAGTACTAGTTAGATATTTGGAAACAACGCATCTAGCCAGAGTCATCCAGTATCACCAAGGGGAGGTATGACACACAACAACATGGAAGGAGTGGATAATACACTAAGACTACTTGAGTTTTGGGGAATCAGTTCAAAGGACCCAGAACAACATCTCTTTGTATGTGAAGACCATTTGGGTTGCGAATAATTTCCAATATGAGGCTGGGAAGATTTCACAGTTGGAAAAAGCATTCATAGGTCATGGACTATTATGGTGTATGAAGCTACATAGTACTAAGCCAATAGTCCAAGAGAGAACCTTAGCAGAAATTACACAAGCGTTATTGAAAGAATTCAATAAACCAAAATACGAGTTGCAATACATTACAAAGTTAAAAAAAATAAAACAAGTGAAGACCGAATCAGTATGTGACTTCGATGAAATACTCACGGATGTGATGGGTAGTTTAACATTCCAAATCCTCGATAAAAAACATAGGGAATGGTTTATTGCGAGATTCTTTCCATGCATATGTGACCCATTGATACAATAAAAAGTAACGTCATCACCTAAATCCTTGTAGATTGCAATGAAACTAGAAGCATCTCCTATTAGGGATAGTGGGGGGATGGTGTAGGTCTAGACATAGTTAGTTTCCTTGACCATTCAACTAGTAGATATTACAAAGGGGAAGGAGAAGTGAGAACAAATTTGTTGTACCAAGTGTAAGACTTAAGGTCACCATAAATATGAATGCTTGACCTTTGCATAGTACATGGCAGTCGAAGCACCGAATCCATTACTAGAAGGAGAATATTGTGAGATTTGTAAGAAATGGGGCCATAATCTGCATGATTTTCCATTGCTGCAGAAATACCAAAGTATGCCAAAAAAATTATTCTACATGTTTTGTAAGTCAGTAGGAAATAAAGATAAGGATTGTCAAGCATTCAATTTGATGAGGGAGCTTACTTCATAAATGTACATAATTCAAGAGGAAAATTTTGTGCCCAAAGGAGGTCAGTATATTAATCAAAGAGGATTTAACTAAGGAAACCGAGGAGGATTTGGCAGAGTTGAAGGAAGAGAAAGTTTCAGAAGAGGAGGAAGAGGTCCAATAATATGTTATAACTATAACTATTAGGAAATGAGGTCCACACTTTCATGTTAAACCTACTAGAAGAGAGGAAGAAATATTTAATCAAGAAATTAAATGACACAACAAGCACACGGTACACAAATATTTTACCCTAGAAACCCAAACCAAGAAAACTAGCATTCCTTGAGCATTCTACTCCTTGATGTCGTATTCATTCATAATAAAAGGTTACATATCTAACCTTGGTCCACACCTAAGATACAATCAACATCACACCCTCTTTATTATGAAATAACAACCTTGTATCCAATTCAGAGTACATCTACATGACCAACAACCTCTACAATTATTGATTGACTTATTTGATCAACCTTTTTGGCCCCACATCTTGCCTTCTTTATAGGATTTACAGCAAGAAAAACCCTAAATAAAATGGCACAAAAATGGTTATAGATCCATGTAGATCATTGGCTACAAATCTCACGAATCTTGGGATTATGTTACATCCAACTACCAAGTCTTTTTACCCTTCGACTACTAGTCAGCCCATTCGGTCTTGAGTCGGTTTCTGCACACCCACCTGTTGACCTATTGTCAGTTGACCTCTTTGACTTTACTTGGTCGGCTAACCACAACCTTCGACTTGTTTTTCATCCACCTCAACTTTGTCTTTACTCGGTCAAACCACCCCGACCTTCAATTTGTTTTCGATCCACCTGGACTTCATCTTTACTGGGTTGAACCACCTCAACCTTAAACTTCTACTATTAGTCGATCCACCTCAACTGTCACTACAAAGAATATAAAAACCAAAAAATTTCCCACTTGTTGTCTTCTTTGTTGAAACCGGTAGAAATTTGAACTTTCATTCATAGATCCAAGGAAACAATGCTCATATCCTCTCCGCACCAAGATAACTTCACAAGACTCATAGACTTGGTCAATGAGTTTGCTATGTTTTCCAACGTGTCTACTTTCTCCAGCAACACCTTGTTTATTTCCACCATTTATCTCATGAAATGTTATTGTACATCAATGTGCTTAGTCTTTGAATGATAAGCCAGGTTCTTTTCCATAAATATTTCACTTTCACTATCACAACTTATCTTCATAGCTCTCTGCTCAAACCTGATTCCTGAACATAGCCTTTGCATCCATACTTCTTCTTTGCTTCCATGAGTGGCTGCCATGTATTCAGTTTATGTTGTTGATAAGGATACGAACTCTTGTCGCTTACTCATCCAGTTGATTCACCATCGAACATTTTGAACACATATCCATTGGTCGACCTCCATCAATCAACATCTCCTGCCCATTTAGCATCGAAAAAGACATGTACATTTAATTCACTTCCACCTCTAGGTTTTCGTTGGTAGAATATAGCATAATCTTTTCTGCCACACAAATACCTGAATACTCTATTGACAGTTGTAAAGTTCTCCTTCCCAGGTGTTGACATGTATCTTCTCAACACTCCCATTGCATGGGTAATTACTGGTCTATTTCATACTATCACATAAATTAGTCTAACCACAAGACTTGCATAGGGAACATGTGCCATGTCCTCTATTTCTTCTTGTTTCTTTGGAAACTATTTAGTATTTAGCTTTGCTCCCATAGGAATTGACACCTTCATCGGTTTTCAATCCTACATATTGAAAATTTTCAAAAATGTTTCAATATACTTCGTCTGGTTCAACTATATCTTTCTAGTTTCTCATTGTCTCTGAATATCTATTCCTAGAATGAAGTTAGTTGCATCGATATCCTTCATGTCTAACTTGGAGGATAGATTCTTCTTCACCTCTTTTATTTCATCCATTTTGTTTCCAATCAACAACATGTTGCCGACATACAAAGCTACATATATGAAACTCCCACTTTATTCTTTGGAATATATGCAATGATCATCTTTTCTTCTCACAAATCAAAAACTAAAGATGTATGTGTTAAACTTTTGGTACCACATCCTTGGTGATTGCTTTACACCATAAAGGGATCTTTTCAGTTTACACACCAAATATTTCTTTCCATTTACTACAAATCCTTCAGGTTGTTTCATGTATATTTCCTCTTCTAGGTCCCCATGTATAAATGTCATATTCACATCCATTTGTTCTATTTCTAGATCAAATGTTGCAACTAGAGACATTAGTACTCTAAAGAAATTTGTTTTTGCAATAGGGGAAAAAATCTCATCAGAGTTGACTCCTTCGACTTGGGAATATCCTTTCACTACCATTTAAGCTTTGAATTTCTTGACTTGACTTGTTGTATTCATATTCTTCTTGAATACCCATTTTCTACCAACATGATTTCTTCCACTAGGAAACTTGACTAAGTCCCATGTATCACTCTTGTGCAAGGATTCCATCTCTTCAACTATGACATCCTTCTAGATTTTTCCCTCTTCTGAGTTGACGGCCTCCCTGATCGACTTGGGCTCATCATCATTGGTAGTTAACATGAATGCAAAGTGAAATTCGTGTGGACTATGCCTTTCAACTGGTTTTCTTACTCTTTCTAACCTCCTTACCACTGGGTTTGGTTTTTCCACCAATTCTTTTGATTCAGTTGACTTATCTGAATCATCTTCTTTGTTCCTCATTTCAAACCACATCATCTCATGATTATTCTTTGTCTAAACAATTTCCTTAGGATCATACTTACTTATTACTTCTATGAAGACCACATATCGATTGTACACTATTTTCCTTGAGACATGATCCCATAGCTTATTATCCTTTCATTCCTTCTTTGTATCCAATTAAAATACATTTGACTGCCTTCTTTTCCATCTTTCTCCTCTTTTTCTTGTTAACATGCACAAATGCATCACAACCAAATACTTTTAGATGTGAAACCTAAGGATGATTTCCCACCCATACCTCATTTTGAGTCATGTCGACTAGCACCAACAAGGGAGACATATTCAATAGATATTTTGCATTGATGACTGCCTCCACCCAGAATTCTTGTGAGAGCCCATCACCATTGAGCATGCTCCTTACCTTCTCCATCAACTTTCCATTCATTCTCTTGGAAAATCCATTTTGTTGTGGGGTATATGGTGTGGTAGTTTGGTAAGATATGACATACTACTTGCAGAACTGATCAAATTCTTTTCCACGGAATTCACCATTGTTTTCAGTTCTCAACACCTTAACCTTCTTATCTTTCTAGTTTTCTACAAGCGACTTAAACTCTTTGAATTTCTCAAAAACGTATGATTTCTTCCTCAGGAAATATATCCATGTCTTCCTAGAAAAATAATCTTTGAAGGAGACATAATATAGGAATACACCAAGTGAAGGAACTATAACAGGGCCAAACACATCACTAGGAACCAACTCTAGAATCCTATTTCACTTGTCACTCCAGATGGGAACCTCACCGAACTTTTTTTTCCATATACAAAATGTTAACAAAATTTGAATTTTAAATTATACTTAGGAAATTATTCGACCATACATTTATTGTGCATAGCTCGAATTCCTTTCTCTTCAATCTATCCCATCCTCTCATGCCATATCATGGTTGGGTCGAATTTATGATGACTTGTCGACTCGAGTCAATTCTAAGTCGAGTTGACTTTAGGAACATCGATGTCATTGCATCTAGTCGAGTCGACACTCCCTAGAAACTTGTATAGGGTTCCAATCTGAACTTTTTCATTAATTCCACTTCACAACTAACCATCTTGCACAAATCCTTCTTAAATATAGTATGCACACTAACATCACTCATCTTACTGACATATATTAGGTTTATTAAAAAATCCAAAATGTGTAGTGCACCTGGAAGGGTTCTACTCCTCCCATCTTACAGTTCCAATCAAACTCTTCCCCGTCCAACCATTATGGTTATTGATTCATCCCCCAAGAAAATTTCTCCTCCTTCATATCGTTCATATTCACAAAACCATTCTCTATGTGGTGTCATATGATAGGATTATCCTTAGTTGATCAACCAAATATCTTGATCTGACTATGTACTAGTTGACACCAAGTACACATTGTCTCCCTTATCTAGAGTTGTCTTTCTCTCAGTAGACGGCTTCTCATCGGATCTTGTAGTGAATTCCATCGCATTCAACTTGTAGTCATTTTTGTAATTCCCAGCTTTACCGCATTTCCAATATCTTCTCGTAGATTGAATTAGGGATTTAGATATACCCTTCGACTTAGACTTTCTAATGAAGAATTTGAAATTATCTCTATCAATCGGTTGACCTCTCACTACTAAAGCATCTTTGGTTGATCCTTCCATGTTATTCCTTATCATTTCTTTTAACAATAGAGATGCAATCACATCTTCTAGCACTAATTTGGTTGTATTACTCCCTATAGCCATGAATAAGCTATTCTAGGAGTCTGGCAAAGAACATAATAGGCTAATACACTTCTCTTCCTCAGTGATTTTAGTATCCACAGAAGATAACTGGATTATAATGATATTAAATGCATTTAAATGCTCATTCATCGAACTACCATCACTCATTCTTAGAAGATAGAATTTATTTATGAGAAACAACTTGTTTACTTGGGATTTCGACTGGTACATGCTTCCCAACTTGTCCTACGATTTCTTGTCTGAATATTCACTTGAGACATTCAGCAGGACCAAATCTACAAGACAAATTTGTATCGTACTCATTTCTCTTCTCTTGAGTTTCTCACATTCTTCCTTAGAGATACCTGCCGGCATGATACATTGACAGACCGTTTTCCATTTTTCTCAATCTACAATGAGATTCTCAATTTTAAGCTTCCAAATCTCAAAATTGTTGCCATTGATTTTTTCGATCTCTATTCCCGAACTTCTCGTCATTATTTAACACAATCTTTAGAATAATCTTTAAATATTTATACCTTATGACTCTTATTGTACCTAGGTTTCAGCTCAAATCCAAGGTTGTTAAGCCAAGCTATGATACCACATGGTAGGAAATGAGACACACTTACATGCTAAACCTAACATAACAGAGGAATAAATATTTAATCAAGAAATGAAATGACACAACAAGCACACAATATACATAGATATTACCATGGAAACTCAAACCGGGAAAATCAACATTCCTTTAGCATTATGCTCCTTGTTGTCGTGTTCATTCAAAATAAAAGATTACATGTATAACATTGATCCGCACCTAAGACACAATCAACATCATACCCTCTTTCTTATGAGAAAACAACCCTGTAGCCAATTAAGATTACATCTACATGAGCAACAACCTCTATGATTATTGATTAACTTATTTGATCAACCTTTTTGGCCTTACATCATGCTTTCTTTATAGGATTTACAACAGGAAAAACACTAAATAAAATGGCACCCAAAAACAATTACATATCCATGTAGATCATTGGCTGCAAATCCTACGAATCTTGGGATACTATTACAGTCGAATACCAGGTCGTATTACCATTCGAACTTCATTTGGTCTTCAGTCAATTTCCAAACGCCCACATGTCGACAACTTTTCATTTGACCTCTTCAAATTTACCTGGTCGACTAACCACAACCTTCAACTTGCTATCGATCCAGCTCGAACTTCGACTAGTTGTTAATCCACCTCAACTTCATGTTTACTCGGTCGAACCACCTCCACCTTCGACTTCGACTCTTAGTCGATCCACCTAAAATTTCACTGCAAAGAATATAACAACCCAACATTATGATACCACATGTTATTAAATTAGACATACTTCCATTTTAAACCTAATAGAAGAGAGGACGAAAGATTTAATCAAGAAAGTAAATGACACAACAAGCACACAATACATAGATATTTTACCCTGGAAACCCAAACTGAGAAAAAAAACATTCCTTGAGCATTGTTTTCATTGTTTTCTTATTCATTCAGAATAAAAGGTTATATGTCTAACCTTGGTCCACATCTAAGACAAAATCAACATCATACCCTCTTGCTTATGCAAGAATAACCCTATAGCCAATTCATCTTACATCTACATGACCAACAACCTCTACGATTATTGATTGACTTATTTGATCATCCTTTTTGGCCTTACATCGTGCCTTATTTATAATATTTACAGTAGGAAAAACCCTAAATAAAATGGCACCCAAAAACGGTTATAGATCCATGTAGTTCATTGGCTACAAATCCCATGAATCTTGGTATTTTTTTATAGCCGACTACCAATTCGTATTACCCATTGACTACCATTCATCCCTCATTTGGTCATCAATCATTTTCCACATGCCCGCAAGTCGACCTCTTTTCGGTTGGAGTCTTCGAATTTACCCGATCGGATAACCATGACCTTCGACTTGTTGTTGATCCACCTCAACTTTGTCTTTACTTGTTCAAAAAACCTGGACCTTCAACTTCAACTATCAGTCAATCCATGATCGAGGTGTATATAGGTGGCCACCCACCTTCTCCAGCTACCTCAAAACAATTTTCTGGTAATTTTGGTAATTTACTATTTTTAGCAATTTTTAACTTCCGGGGCCATTTTGAGGGCCTAAATAAAAGTTTTTTAGGATAGAGCCTCTCATTTATATCTAAAGGCTCTGATTGATCCCCCAAAATTAATCTCTTCAATGATAAAGATGTCCCTAACAAAAAACATCCGGAAAACCAGTCCATTCCACAGGAAAATAAGGGTCAGGGAAATACGAACAAGAACACTCGAAAATGGTGTAATTTCTAGAAAATCCCCTGCCACAACACCAATGAATGTTGCTCAAAAAAGTGATTGGTGGTCAAGACAAAAGACAAGGAGTCGAACCCTGATTCAAAATTTGATTCTGAAAATACTGATAGAAGACAGATCATCGACGCAAACCCCATGTTAGGGTCCTAACCCGCACATAGGTAGAACAATATATTCAGATGTAATAAAGGTCAATATTAATAACGCCTTTCAATAAAATAGAATAAATAGGATGTAAGAAGACCTAATAGAAGCTTCCACTTCTAGAAGGATATTCCTCTAGATGCTTCTTTTTAGTATAAATCAGAGTCGAGGGTATGAGAACCCCATCTTGGATATTACTATAATAGATCTCTGCTCAACTGGAGGTTGCCCCCTTGAAGAGGCCCGTGAACATTGCTTTTGGATTCAAAGTGTTATTTCTGTTATTATTCTCTTATCATTTCAGTGATATTGTGGTGAATTTTCTGGTTATATTGTTGTTATTATGCCATTTCTAGCATTTTATTTTTGTTCTGCATACATTTTATATCTGGTATATTACAAGTGGTATCAGAGCAATTTCCTCGATAGAAAGTGTGGGTTAAATTTTTTTTGGGGTAGAGACGTATTTCAACGTCTTTAAGCCACAAAGATCTTTCGTTACGTGCATAAACCCACGGTTGAGCGATTCATACATGCAGGAAATACAAGTGGTACTCAAGCGCACATATGTTGGCCACCCTTGTAACCCATGTTGGTACCCCTTCGAGTGGTAGCACATCAGACAACACCTGTGTACGGATCGTCCTAGATTACCTGAAGCCCTCTTTAGATAAACCAATTGGTTGCCTGACTGCTATAGTGTCATCGAGAACAACACTCGGGAAGATACTCTCTAGTACCTAGGTAGTCGAGTAGTACGGCTAAGGGTATGGTCTATCCTCCTTAGTTAGTTCCCTGAGATATTGGGTCAAGTACTACTGTTGGACCCCGCATGTATATCAGAGAGCTATAGCATAGGGAAAACCCTTTTATGTAGAACCCTTGAATACCTAACCCTTGGGGATAGAAACATAAACAAATTAAAACAGACAAGATCTATTACCACGCAACTGTGTTCAGGTTGCCAAGTAAATACACATTTCTTTCTAGTTAAGCATTTGGGCTTTTCCTCTCTGCGGTATTCTTTAGTTTGGAAAAATTTTCACTATTATTTGAGACCTATTCCATTGGATTCATCTCTTTGCCCTTATCACATTCATCCATATCATTTTTCGGCAAACTTTTTGACCCCGCCCGCTCCTTTTCAGTTCCCCCATCCTCATGGCCCATACCTGTAGCCAAGACTTGGAAGGTCACTTCAACACCTTGCAATCTGGTCTCATCAAAACCCAACAAGAAGTGAAACAACTTAGTGCCAATGTTGCAGCCATCAATACAACCATGCATTCCTCAATGGAGGAAATCAAGCAAGACCTCACCACCCAGCTTGAATTAGTCTTTTTGGCACTCTGCACCAAACTACATATCCCTACAGATAACCCTTCCTCTTCCTCACCTTCCCATTCTGAAGGTGACCATTCCTCTCATTCCAGTAACTTTCAGAAGCATCGCTTTCAACATGACCTACGCCTTTCACGGGTGGATGTGACCCAATTTGATGGCTCGAACCCCACTGGTTGGGTAACCCAAATGGAACATCATTTCTCTTTATACGACATTACAGATGACTTGGCCAAACTCCGGTATGGTGTTCTCCATCTAGATCAAGAATGGTGGAAATGGTGGCAATGGAGAAAAATTTCTCGTCAAGGGTATATTGCTTGGACACACTTTGTGGCAGAGCTTTATGAATGCTTTGACACTGACACCAACCATTTGGGATGTTTGACAAATTTGAAACAATTAGGAATAGTGGAAGAATTTATAGCTACCTTTTAGCACCTAGATTTTATAAAAGAGGGCATGTCTGATGCCTTTTTCCGAGAGTGTTTTATCAGTGGCCTCAAGGATGAGATTCGGGCCCATGTCCTCATGGCTCGACCTCGGAGTTGGGTGGAGGCTACTAAAAGAGATAAAGATGCCCAACAGGTTGTATCCTCTCAAAACTGAAAACCCTCCTTTATCCCTCGCCCTAAACCAGTAAATACCACTACTCTCTCTGCTCCACTAAAGATCCAAAAATTGACTAGGGATGAAATGGTTGAATGCCAACTCAAAGGCCTTTATTATAACTGTGATGACAAATATTTCCCGGGCCACAAGTGTAAAGAACAAAATATTTTTATGGCCATCTCTAAGGATATTTCGGAAGAGGATGTAAAAAATAACCTTGTTTCTGAGTCACCTGAATCCACTAAAATAACCCCTCCCTCAGACCCTCCCGAAGTAGAACCAGTCATTTCCCTCAATGCTCTCATTGGCTTCTCCGCTCCCCAAACCCTCAAGCTAATCAGTTACATCAAGCATCGCAAGGTCATTATTCTGGTTGATAGTGGCACCAACCATAACTTTATTCATCGCCACATTGCCCAAGAAACTCATTGCTACATCCATGCCATCAATGATTTCCAAGTCATGATTTCCAATGGTGGTTCCATGAAATGTGGAGGGAATTGTGAAAATGTGCGTCTCCAAATTGGTGAGTACCACCTGAAATCCAATATGTTTTCTATCTTCATGGGAGGTTATGACATTGCATTGGGTGCAGACTAGATAAGGACTTTGGGTCCCATTCTCATGGATTTTAAAGACTTAACCATGCAATTCGACCAGGAGGGCCACCAATATAGGTTCCAAGGCATCACCGCTGGTTCACCTGAGATCATTAGTTCCCATCACATGGAAAAGCTGTTCAAAAAGGGTCATTTTGGTGTTATCGCCCAACTCTAAGCCATACAAGCAACAGAGACACCCTCAGTCCCACAAGACCTTCAAGCCATCCTTTCTAAACATCAATTGGTCTTTTCCACTCCCCAAGGAATCCCTCCTTCCCTTGGTGTTAATGATCATTCCATTCCCCTTGTTCCCGAAATCCTTCCTCCCAATATCCATCTGTATTGTCACCCCTTTTCCCAAAAAAATGAAATTGAGAAAATGGTCCAGGAACTCTTTAATGTAGGCATTATCTGCCCTAGTACGAGCCCCTACTCTTTTGTTGTGGTCATGGTCCTAAAGAATGAAGTTTCTTGGTGAATGTGTCCTGACTTCCGTGCCCTCAACAAACATACCATCAAAGACAAATTCCGCATTCCTATCATTGATGACCCCCTGGATGAATTGAGTGGTGCCCAATTCTTCACTAAACTAGATCTTTGTTTGGGATACCACTAGATATGTATGAAAGAGGTAGACACCCTTTAGAACTCATGAGGGCCACTATGAGTTTTTGGTCATGCCTTTTGGCTTGTGTAATTCCCCATCCACCTTCCAAAGCCTCATGAATCATGTCTTCTGTCATTTTCTTCACCATTTTGTCTTAGTGTTCTTTGATGATATCATCATCTATAGAAAAACCTAGAGAGACCATATTTCTTATGTGGATCGAGTTCTCCATCTACTCTCTCAGCACCAAATTTTCTTGAAACAGTCTAAATGTTCTTTTGGTGTATCAGAAGTAGAATACTTGGGTCATCTGGTTGGCAAGGATGGCATCAGGGTGGATCTTAAAAATATTGAAGCTATGTAAGACTAGCCTCACCCAAAGACTCTTAAGAGCTTGCATGGATTTATGGGCTTAACAGGGTATTATCACAAGTTTGTTAAGAATTATGGGAAGATTGCAACACCTCTCACCGCTCTCCTAAAATAGAACTCTTTCACTTGGAATCCAACCGCTACTCAAGATTTTCACACCTTGAATATGGCCATGTGCACCACTCCAGTCCTCGCCCTTCCTGATTTCACAAAGACCTTTGTATTGGAATGTGATGCCTCGGGGAAAGGAATTGGTGATGTCCTTATGCAAGAGGGTCGACCTTTGGCCTTTACCAACAATCAACTATCTAAAAGAAATCTAGGCAAATCCATCTATGAAAAGGAAATGTTGGCTATTATGCATGTCGTTGATCTGTGGAACCCTTATCTATTGGGGGAACGTTTCCAAATTAAGACTAACCATCAAAGCCTCGAGTATTTTCTGGAAAAAAGAATTTCCTCCACACAACAACAAAAATGGGTGACTAAGTTCTTTGGATATGATTATGAGATCATTTACAAGAAAGGAAAAGACAATGTGGTTGCAGATGCACTTTCCCGGAAATATGAATATGAAGGATCCCTTTTTTCTCTTTCATTCATTGTCCCAGATTGGCTCCAAGTCATTTGCCAGGAATGGCTACAAGATCCCAAAAGTTCATAGCTAATACAACAATTGTAGTCCAGTGCTCCAGCTTCCCCAGGGCACTCTTGGCTCCATGATGAACTTTGATACAAAGGTCATTTGTATTTAAGTAAACAATCAAAGATTAAATCCACAGTACTTTCTGAGCTTCATGCTACACCCACAACAAGGCACTCCAGGTTCACCAAAACCTATGACAAGGTCAAACGTTCCTTCTTTTTCTGGGATGGTATGAAACAGGACATTCGTAATTTTGTTGCTGAATGTGATGTATGTCAACGCAACAAGGGAGAAACATTCAAATCTCCGGGCACACTACAACCGCTCCCGATTCCACCTGTTATTTGGAAGGATGTCTCTATGGATTTTATTATTGGCTTACCCAAATCGGGAAATAAATCAGTCATCATGGTGGCTTTTGATCGCCTTTCCAAGTATCCTCATTTCTGTGCCCTTCAACACCCGTTTACAGCATTCATGGTGGCTCAAATTTTCATGGATTAGGTCTTCAAGCTTCATGGCATGCCACACTCTATTGTTTCTGATTGTGACCCAACTTTCACAAGAACTTTTTGGCAAGAATTGTTCAAGATACAAGGCACCGAATTGCTTCTCAGCACATCTTATCATCCCCAAACTAATGACCAAATGGAAGTTGTCAACAAGTGCTTGGAAACATATTTGAGGTGTTTTTCTTCAGAAAAGAAAAATCAGTGGGCTCAATGGTTACCCCTAGATGAATGGTGGTACAACACTTCATACCATACAGTTACACGCACGACTCCTTTTGAAGAAGTATATGGACTAAACCCACCTTCAGTTCTCTCATACTTACCAGGTACCTCGAAGGTCCAGGTGGTTGAGCTAACACTTACAGCTTGAGAGGCTATTCTCTGTACATTCAAAGAGAATTTTTTCATGGCACAGAATCACATGAAGCAACAAGAAGATCAAGGTCTTTCTGAATGTCAATTTGTAGAAGGGGATCAAGTGTTTCTTCGATTGCAACCTTTCAAGCAAACTTCCCTCAAGGTCGAGCATTATCAGAATCTAGCACCCAAATTTTATGGTCCTTATACCGTTCTCAAGCGTGTGGGACAAGTACCCTATTAGTTAGCTTTGCCCAGCCATTCGAAGCTACATCTTTTTTTTCATGTTTCATGCTTAAAGAAGGTGATTGGAGCTAAGTGCCAAATTCAAACCAACCTTCCAGAGTTAGCTGAAGAATGATCCATTTAGCTATAGCCAGAAGTAGTTTTGGACTAGCGTGAGCATTGTCTACATTAGAGAACCACCAAGGAAGTTCTATTCCAGTGGAAAGATACAACTCCAACAGATGCCACTTGGGAACCATCTACCATTCTGCAACAATTTCCTCATCTCAAGCCTTGAGGACAAGGTTGTTTTTAAGGGGGTAGACATGTTAGGGTCCTAACCCGAACATAGGTAGAAAAATATATTCAGATGTAATAAAGGTCAATATTAATAAGGCCTTTCAATAAAATAGAATAAGGCGGATGTGAGAAGACCTAATAGAAGCTTCTGCTTCTAGAAGGATCTTCCTCTAGATGCTTCTTTTTAGTATAAATAGGAGTTGAGGGTATGAGAACCCTAGCTTGAATATTATTGTAATAGAGCTCTGCTCAACTGGAGGTTGCCCCATCGAAGAGGCCCGTGAATGTTGCTTTCATATTCAAAGTGCTATTTCTGTTATTATTCTCTTATCATTTCAGTGCTATCGTGGTGAAGGTTCTGGTTATATTGATGTTATTCTGCCATTTCTAGTATTTTATTTTTGTTCTGCATACATTTTATATTTGGTATATTACACCCCATTGCTATTGTCGTGACCGCAACAATTCAACCAGAAGAAACAACAAATGCTGAAGAGGGGGAGTTCCTTTTTCATTCACAGATGTGGGTGAAGGGGACCCCAAAGAATTTTATTGTTGATAGCAGAAACCAAAAGAAAATCATCTCAGCAGAGGTCATCAAACAGTTTGGATTATCGACAACACCACACCCGCATCCATACAAAATTGGGTGGATTTGTCAGGGATGATATCTTCGTGTGTGTCAATAGTGTCGATTGTCATATGGAATCCATTCCTTCAACAACGAGGTATTATATGATTCCCCCCCCCTAGATGTCTGTGATGTTTCCTTGGGCCAGCCATATATGTGGAAGTGCCATGCTAGTTATGAGTCTCGACCTCGTAGTGTAATTATTACTCCAGGGGGTCATCTCTACAGGATACCAGAGGTAATTCTAACTATTTTCCCACAAAAACAGTGCCTCAAGGTAGTATCTCATACTACAAAATTCAACTTCTTCACAGTCTGTTCAAAGCGTGAACAAAAGAACACCACTACAGCCTCAGTCCAAGCACCTTCTATCCAATAGAAGAAGGTCAAAAAGATTACAAAAAAGTGTAAATATTCCTTATGTACATTGGCATCTCATGTAGCCATACTAGTTGTAAAGTTCCAACCTTTCTAGCCAACGGTTCGCGACAACCTTCAACAAGCTAAGCATCACAACTTCTCCAACAAGGAAAGAAGCTCATCAAGATGTAGATTCAACAAACACTTTTACCTCTCCCCTGAGCACTTACACAATTGATACCATTTCATTCTAAGGAGGGAGGATTGATCTAGGTGGGTATTGGTGGCCACCCACCTTTTCCAATTGGCTCAAAATAGTTTTCTAGCAATTTTGGTAATTTACTATTTTTAGCGGTTTTTAACTCTTGGGGCCATTTTGAGGGCCTAAATGAATTTTTTTCAGGATTGACATTCTCAATGATATCAAAGGCTTTGATTGAGTCCCCAAAATGAATATCCTTGATGATTCCTTTCAAACAAGATATCATTCACCCCAAACGGATATTGTATGCTAAATTTACGCCCCCGTGAAGTTGATACACCAAACTACCCAAAACGGGGTCCACAAAACTGTTGGATTTTCATCTTTCGGGGTTAGGGTTTTGGATTTTCTTTATGATAAAAATGCCTTTGGATCCTCATTGTAAAATCGTCTTCTTCTGAATGCGAGTAGCGGACACATCTCTTCTCAGAGATAAGCTTCCACCATTCTAGCGAGTCTTTCACTTTGTATTTTTATAGTCTTTGTACATTTTCACTCATTAATACAAAATTGTGTATTATTGTATCTATTTGTTTATGGTTGCATCTCTGATACTTTTTTGTTATATTATTAGATATCCTAGATATCTCTGTACATTTATTTATTATGTCTCCTCTCTCATTTCATCTTGAAAATAATTTGGATCAATCCACCTCAACTTTCACTGCAAAGAATATAACAACCCAACAGTAACCAACCAGGACATTTAGCTCTTGATTGTGAGAACCCCTTTACAACATGCACATATTTTTGAGCATTGGAGAATGTGAAAAAAGAATATCCTCAATTACTAGAAAAGTGGCAGGCAAGAGGGAATCAAAACCAAAACCTTAATTAGAATGTTCAAAATATATCAGTAGAGATATACAATGAAGGACCCAAAACAAAAGTTGTAAAACACGGAGGAGATAAAACATGGATTGATATGACCGGTAAATAAAGCAGGCTGAGAAATGGGTAAATAAAGTAGCAAGTTATTTACTGACGTTGGACCCACAACAAGAAAAAAGAGACCTATAAGAAGACAAGAAAGGAGATATTAGGACCGAATTGGGTAGCATCAACGTCATCTATGCCACCTATGGGTGACATGCCTCCAATCTATGATCATGTCATCCCAAGAGGGCCACTAAAGAAATCAATTGAGAGAGTTTTTGAATAGATGTTTAGAAGTGATGAAGGATGAAAATGCATCGAATATGTTATGCAACATGATTGACCATTGTGCACAAGAAAGGACAATTCCTACCGTACATAAGGTAGTGAATTAGGTACTACGAAAGAAAATAACCAATGGATAGTTTAGACTGAGTGTGCAGATTAGGGAATATGATGTGGATAATGTGATTTTAGACTTGGGTTTCAATGTGAATGTGTTACCAAAACAAACCTGGGAAATGATGGGGAATCCCAAGTTAATCTAGTCCCATGTCAAGTTAAGATTAGGAAATCAACACAATTAGTATTGATTGGCTGATTGATAGGGATACCTGTGAATATAGATGGAGTGTGTTGTATAGCATATTTTTAAGTTTTTGATATCATGGATGATATTCAACAATATCCAACATTAATTGTATTATAATGGGCCTTCGACAACCAAACAATCATTAATTTGAAGAGGATGGAAATGATCTTTGAAGTAGGGGGCTTGAAGGTTACTGCGCCATTGGATCTAAAAGAAGGAAAGAGGTACATAGAACCACCAAAAAGGGGATGAAATTTACAACTTGTATAACATGACTGCATGAATTGATAACTATGTTAACCCCACTACAGATGATATGCTAAGTTGGAGGAGCATTAGCTCATGTTCATCAAACTCAAAGGAAGGATTGGAACGGTGGAAGAAAACGGTGCATGAAGTCTCAACAAGGTGGTGTGCCCACATTAATCAATCATTTCACTGGATTGGAACAGAGCTATGTGATCCACCCAAGTATGATGGATTGACTAATATAGAAATTTTTGTACAGAAGTTTGAGTTAAAAATACTTGAAAAAAAAAGATAGTTGGAATTAGATGTTGTTTTAAAGGCCACCCAAGCCATATGGGAGGCTACACATAAAGGAGGAATAGAAGACTCATAACAATGTAGAAGACAGATACAAGTTAGATTTGGTATCGATGTGGAATATATCATGAAGAAATATACCTAGGAAGGAAATTCAATAGATCATGTTGTATGGTGCGAAAATATATGAAGCTTGACACTGAAGAAAGAATGGAAGGAGGAGCTCTGATACCACTGACCCGGATTATTTTCGGCACGAAATGAGAGAGGAGATATAATAAATAAATGCACAGAGATATCACGTATATCCAGTAATATAACATAAATATATCAGAGATGCAACCATAAACATAGATATACAGTAATACACGGTTTCTATTAATCAAAGAAATGTATAGAGACTGTAAAAATACATAGTGAAAGACTCGCTAGAATGGTGGCAGCTTATCTCTGAGAAGAGATGTGACGGCTACTCGCATTCGCAAGAAGATCATTACAATGAGGATCGAAAGGCCTTTTTACAATAGACAGGAATGCCAAAAGTCCTAGACATCCAAAAACCTAACCCTAGGAGATGAAGCGCCAAAAGTCATGTGGGCCCCGTTTGGGTAAGTTGGTGCATCAACTTCCCGGGGTCGTAACTTTTGCATACGATCTCCGTTTTAGGCATATGATAGCTTGTTGGAAAGATCTATTCGATAAATACAACTTTTAGCTGGAGCAACATTGACCTAAGATCCATTTTGCTCCCCATTTTCCCAAAAAACGTCGTTTAAGGCCTCAAAATGGCCCCGGAAGTTAAAAACTGCTAAAAATAGTAAATTACCAACATTGCCAGAAACATGTTTTGGGC